>PVIC010005971.1:0-35005 GCA_004025085.1 Thryonomys swinderianus | reverse complement strand
CATTCTGACTAGTGAAGGCTGTTGTATTATTCACTATCCATCACTGGGACAAAATCCTAACAAACAAAGCCTTACAAAGGAGAGGTTTATTTTGTCTCGTGGCACGGTGCGGGGCATGGCAGAGGAAAGCTGTTCAACCCGTGGTGGCCAGGAAGCACAAGAAGAAGGGAGGAGCCAGAAACAAGAATGGAGCCTTCCGGGTGGCTCCTCCACAGGCCTACACCCCAGCAGGCCCCACCTATGAAGAGCACACTTAGATACAGAACTCATCAGTGCACTGATAAATACGGCACCCCCAAGACCCAATCACCTTCGAAACACATGAGACTTTGGGGGAATACTTCAGATCTACATTTTGAGGAGATTAAACTGTGACAGGATATGATAGCCAGAGGAGAGACTGTGGGTGGGGAGTGACTTTGACATGTTTACAGCATATAGAAAAAGGTCATTTAAAAAACAAAAAAGGACTGCCGGGTGTGGTGGCTCACGCCTGTCATCCCAGCACTCAGGAGGCAGAGACAGGAGGATTGCTGAGTTTGAGGCTTGCCTGGACTACACAGTGAGCACAGGGCCAGCCTGAACTACAAAGCGAGACCCTGTCTCAAAAAAAAAAAAAAAAAGGACTGAGATGTTAAATGTAAAATAAAATAAGCATTTTGATTCCGGATAAGGTGGGAGGAAATGGAGTCCTGACCACAGGTAGTCTTAGGAATACTGAGGGATGCTTTTTTTGCTGAGACAGGCGGGAAGGAGCCAATAATGGTTTAAATACATACATATTTGTAGCAGAAAAAGACAAGAAGGTTGAGTTCCACCTCAGATGGCTTCTATTTTCTAGAGTAGCACCAAGGGAAAGTACTTGAAATGAAGGTGGAAGTGATGGAGTAGGTGGTAGGAGGGACTCGTGGACATCTAGCATCTAGCAGTCAAGGAACACATCAGATTAGCACATAGCACAGAGAGTCCAAGTGAAATCTGAGGCCATAAATATGCAGAGGCATAAAGCCACATAGATATGAGATTATTATCTGAGTAATGCTTAGCAGTCCGCATGTAGGAAAAGATGGCCTAAATAAGATCTGTGTGTAGGAAAAGAATTGAATTAATTCAAATGAAATTGAAATAGGAATAGGCTCCAATGTCCCGGGAGAGCACGCTGTGCTTGAAAGATGACAAGAGTTTATTATAGCTAGAAGCACAGTATATGAGGCTAGAAAAGTTCGTCAACAACCCAATAATTGATATGTTCATATGCACTGGCAATGGAAATGCATTGAAGGGTTTTGAGCTGCAGAATGACTTTATCAGACCTGTGTTTTGAAAACATCACAAGAGAATAGCTATGGAGTGCGGAATTACTGGACAGAATTTCAGAGACAGGGCAGCTATTTATGAGGCTATCCTAGTAGGTTTGAGAAGATTTGAACAAAGACACAGAAGTGGGCACTGAGAAAAGACAGGGATTAGAGATATACAGAGGCATTTAATTGAGGATAAGTTTGAGGAAACTTGGTAAGTAAATGGGATTGTAGTGTATGTGACTTGTTGCATTTCTTCCTAGCAGTTTCTTCATTTTTATTCACGTCTGAAGCTAATAAGTGATCCATCCTGTGGCAGAAACCAGCAGCCATTCATGACTAAATACATCTTCAGTTCTTAAAGTATTCTTGAAAGTTGAGCAAGATAACAGAAGGTATTGGCCTTGGTGTCCTGGGTTCTCACCCATACCCTACCACTTAAAATCTGCATGACTTAGTGTAGTTAACCTAGTTAACCTCAGTTTCTTCCTCTCTAAAATGAGAATCACATCAACTCTCCAGAGTTCTTGAGAGGTTTAAAGGAAATATTGAAAGTATGTATACAAGGTAGATTTATTAATACTTCCTGGTACATAGGAGATGCATAGATGGAAGCTAATCTATTCCACTGTTCTGCTTACTTTTACCACTTATTCTCTCAGTGTTTATGCTGTGTCCTCTAGAACTTATTTCATAGTATCGCAGGCTGCTCCTACCCTCTCTCTGCTGAAGTTATACTAAGTCACTGTAGATCTGTAACTCCCTCTATATTGCTAAATAAGCCACTGTGCTTGGAATAACCTACATGCTCCAGGACACACGGTGGGAGAACCTTCTGCAGTTGGCCAGCTACCCAACTGGTCCTAGGTTCAGACCAATAGCAGAACAACTGGACCTCATAAGTGCAACTAGGTGAACACTGAAAGAGTACTTCTGATGGCACACATGAAATCAATTACACTAACACTTGAACTAGATGAGATCAAATAAAATAAAAGGTTGGGTAATGGTACACACTGCAGTTTGAGTATGTCCCAACATGATTTTGTGCAATTTTCAAGGATCAAATAGAATGTGATGCAAGAAATACTGAAATATAACTGGAACCCCAAAAAAGCCAAAGCATATGACATCATAATTGAAGTGGCAGAGAATTTCATCCCTAGTCTCTTAATGTAAAGCAAATGAACATATGTCCCTTTTTTAGTTCAAACTAGAGAACAACTGGGTTCCTCAGAGCTGGGTAAAGAAACTCAAAGATCAGTCAGTGCCACTTGTCAGTTCTACGTGAATATTTTTCAGTGCCTTCTAGTTGGGAAAACTGTACTAGCATGGACTAGTGAAAGACGAGCAGATGAACTTTCTCTGCAGCTCTTTGGTAGTCTTTCCCTTGCTTATTAAAGAATAGTGTTGGAGGAAATACCTGAAAATGAAAGACAGTGAACAAAAGCTCACAAGTTCCAGTTGTGTTAAAGACCTTGAGTAAGGTAAGTTGCAGCACTAGCTCACAACAAAGAAAGCGGGAGTCTGAAAACATGAGTAGATGAACACAGTCCTCTACTTATACTCTGGGGGTGAGATCTACATTGCATAGCTTATTAAAGAGAAGGGAGAGACGAAGTGAGCAACTATAATAGAGTGTGGAAGTTCTGTGACAGAGGATCACATAGTGTTCTGGGACCGCACTGACACCTGACGGTTTCTGTAAAGCGCAACATTTGAAGTGACTTGCGAAAGATGAGTAGAAGCATCTTTTTTTCTGACGCGGACGCTGTGGCAGGCATTGCACGTGGTCAGGAAAGATGAAAGTGAGAACAATGTGTCCCGGGCGGTAACGCCCACCTGACAACTTGAACACAGGAGGCAGGCACTATCCACTAAGACAGGGGATGCTGGGAAGTGCATGGATCTGAGAGGCAGGGATGGAGGTGGGGAGAGCACGTACAGAAAAAAAGAGGGAAAACGTTAATTCTATTCAGAAACTGAGTTCAAGACATCTGAAGGATACTCAGGTGACCATATATTCAGTAGCCAGCTGTATATGTCTGAGACGCAGAACAAAAATCTGGACATATAGATATTTGAGCCTGTATACAATGCTAGACGCAAGTATATCTCTCTCTTGGTTGCTCTTTTAATAACCTGCATCTTACCCATGACCCTGTTGAGATCTGCCTTAGAGGGAGAGCTGGGCCACAGCCTGAATTCCTAATGAGTATGTAATCTTCTTCCTGATGTCTCCTCTCACAGCCTGGGCCCCTGTACAACCAACTGATAAATCCCTAAGGAGACCAGGCAAAAATCACCTGTTTTCTATCGCTCTTGGGGCTGGCGCTCAAATCCACCGCTCTCAACTTCTAACAGCACAAGGGTGTCCTCTAGTGTCCATCCTTATGCATACAGGGCACATTAGAACGGAGTTGGGAAATTTTGCTTTCCATAAGCATCACTGTCTTGTCACTTCCAGTTCTACAGAAATTCCCAAGCAACATGCAACCTCAGATAGGGAAGATTCTAAGTACTTTGAATTCCTGCAGGGAATGAGGAGACTCCTATGTATATAATTTGAAATGTCCAGCCAGTGAGAGGGTAGCCTATAGTACTGTTTATTTAATGGAAAAACTAGGGCCTGCAGTCAGGACTCTGAGCAAACCTCAGGGAGAAACTACAACATAGATTGTTCAGAGTCTGACTATTATTTCAGAAATAATGAACTTCAGAGTGTGAGTACAAATATGCCTTCCAAACCAGAGAAATAGAAGCATCTGTGCCACTGGCTTCATGGACAGTCTCTGAAAATGCACAGAAGGGAAGCTAAGCACTTAATCCACAAGTCCCACCACATCCAGGACATCACTTTGTGTGCAGATCAGGGTGCCAGAGTGAGGGTGCAGGGCTCAGCTTTTACTGTTAGATACAAAGGCCATGGGCAAGGGTGTTTTGCAATAGAGTTCTGGATGGTATACTCTGAATTGTGCATTGGTGACCAGATCCCAAGATTATCCTATTGTAAATGGATATTCTTTCATCTATACCACCTTAGAAAGATTGGAAGTCACTGAACTAACACAATCACAAGACAGTGTACAAAATAAAACAATGTTAATGTGTTACTGCTCAGAGTCACCACCTTTAGAGATGGAAATCCAAGTACCTTACTATTCTTAAGAAAACCTGATCTTCATCTTCTTTTGGAGTTATCCCTGAACTTCTAGAAATGCTCACCATGATCTTACACTGTCAATCAGTTCCTTACCCAGAATTCTACATACATACATCACTTGCTGGATGCCATTTTCACAGTTAAAGGCAGAAGGGAATATGAATATGACTATCCTGGGGGCCTGGTACCCACAGTTATGTCAAGTGCTTGTATGATCCTCTAAGCCTAAGGGAAAGGGCTTCCAACAATAGAGACATAAGAACCTGTGACAAAAGTATTAAAGGTACCTATACCAGCCGTACACAAATAAAATGAGGACTTTTGCCTTTTCAGACATCACAACCTCACAGCATAAGGTGACAGCCACTTGTATTGATCAAGGACCTCCCTATGCTCTTAGTAAACCATAGAATTTTTTTCCTCCTAGTACCAGGAATCAAACTCAGGACCTTGTACTTGCGAGGCAGGTGCACCACCACTGAGCTAGAGCCCTGGCCCACAAACCATATACTTTTTTTTTTTTTGGAAACAGGGTCTCGCTTTGTAGTTCAGGCTGGCCCTGAGCTCACTATGTAGCCCAGGCAAGCCTCGAACTCAGCAATCCTCCTGTCCCTGCCTCCTGAGTGCTGGGATTACAGGCGTGAGCCACCATGCCCGGCAAACCATATACTTTTAAAGAATCCGTTTTTGAAATATAATTTGCATATTATAAAATCACTTTTGAGTGTACACTACAATGAGTCCTTACAAGTTTAAACAGCTCCTGGAAGGAACAACTCCTCCCAGAATCTAATATTAAATAGTTTCACCGCCATCACTACCCACAATTCACCTGTGACCATTTAAGTCAATAAGCTTCCCCTCCAAGTTTTGAGCAAGTACTAATCTTCTGTCACCTAGAATGATATTAGCATTTACGGGGTTTCATATAAATGGTAGCATACTCTATGTTGCTCTTTTGTGTCTATATTCATTAATTAAACATAATACTCATCATTTTTCCACATTCTTGCATAGAGCAATGATGTATTGCTTGTGTTGCTAAGCAGTATTTATGTATATATCACAATTTTCTGTTAATTACCCTTTGATGAAAAATTGAGTTGTTTCCAGGTTCTGTCTATTTTTAACAAAACTGTTGTGAACACACATGTATAATTCTTCATGTGGACATATGCTTTCTTTCTATTGATGGGCCAGAGGACAAATCTGTGCTATTTTATAAAAAACTGACCATTTTCTGAAGCATCAGTTTTACCATTTTACATTCCAAACATAATGTATGAGAATTGCAATTGTCCCATATAATTGTTAATACTTTGAGTTTTGGGTCATATTAATTTTAGCCATGAAAATGTTTATAGTTACAGTTCACTATGATTTAAATTTGCATTTCCCAAAAGACTAGTCATATATACATGCAAGTCATATGTTGAGCACTTGTTTGTGTGCTACTTGGAGACTTTTTAATCATATTTATATTTTCAGAAACTGATATGTACAATTCCATATGACCTTGTGATTATAAAATTACATACCTTAAATGGTGTTCTATTTTTCATTTCTCATAATAAGATCCTGGCCACCTGGTGTTTCATAACTTTTGTAACCTTAAGAATATCTACTTGAGGGTCGGAAATTTAGCTCAGCAGTTCCAGCGCCTGCCAAGAAAGCACAAGGTCCCTGGTTCAATCCCCAGTAACCACATACAATACTGGGCATAGTGGCTCATGCCTACCAGCAGTCAATGCCACATACCACAAATGCCAGGCTTGGTGGCTCAAGCCTGTACTCCCAGCACTCTGGAGGCACAGACAGGAGGATTACTGAGTTTGAGGCTTGCCTGAGCTACATAGTGAGCTCAGGGCCAGGCTAAACTACAAAGCGAGACCCTGTCTCTAAAAAAAAAGAGTATCTACTTGAAAATTCACAGGTAACATAATGGAATATGTCTTGTACATTCTGTAAAACTGAGATATGGATAAAATGCTTTGTAATCTATCAAGCACATGAAATTTAGAGATACTCCAGATAATTAAAGTTTATCTGGCCATTACTGGTGTCTATCAAATTCCACACGTGGTTTATTCCTTATGTGGCTGTCACCGTTGGGCCTATACTGATTTCAATTAGGGGAAGACATTTGTTTCATTCATAACTCTTCTTACTGGAGTATAGGCTTATGAAATATTGACCCTCTCAGCCCGTGTAATGAAAATTAAGATCTGTTCATCTAGAACACGAGCATCAGTTGAATAATTTTATCCAATCTCCCAGCATATCATGTAGAATCTAATTTCAGTGTTGAAACATGTAATTTTGAGGAGCACAGTTTTAGTTTTACATCATAAATGTAGCTGTCCAGTAGATGAAAATCTGTGTTTCTCTCTCTCTCTCTTTCCTATACGTAGTTCTCTTCTCTGGCACTATCACCAGGCTACCCTCCACTGGAATAATTTTACACTAAAACAAACAATGCCTCCAAATACACAGGTATTGAACATCTTAGCCTCAGAAGAATCTGACCTTGACAACATTCACTTCAGTGCATATTTCCCCAAGAATTTAGCTCAGCATAAAGTAAACCACACTGTATCAGAAAGGGAGTATTCAACACCAAGGTATTCAACACCAAGGCCAACACTTAAGGGTGATACTTCACTCAAATTTCAGAGCTGAGAACAGCTAAGGTGGACCCAGATCCTCAGTTTGCACCAAATATTCCTTTTAGAGGTAGGACTAAGTGTTAACTATGTATTACAAGACCCTAGTACAATGGTTGATGGACAATAATCATGGAATCCTTTATTTCATAAGACACCCAAAGTTATCAGGTGGGTATTTTTTAGGACTTTCATTTTTTCTTTTTTGAGACAGGGTCTCACTTTGTAGTTCAGGCTGGCCCTGAGCTCACTATGTAGTCCAGGCAAGCCTCAAACTCAGCAATCCTCCTGGCTCTGCCTCCCAAGTGCTAGGATTACAGGCGTGAGCCACCACGCCCGGCTAGGACTTTCATTATTTTATTTCATTTTTAAATTTAGACTATTTGTCTTAACTTAGGCAGTTTGTCCAAACAATAACTCTAAGTCTATCCATCTCCAATTCCAATTAATCAAAATCATCTAGGAGAGCAAGTAAGTAAACAAATTACTACCATGCTGATGCAAGACTGAAAATGAGATACACCCAAAAACAATAAGGGCAAGACAGAATAAAAGGTTAGCCTTCATTTTGGAGGACTTATCCTGAAATACTGTTCCTATGCAGATATATTTATGTCCAGTAACTACTCAACACACACTTTACAGTCTACAGAGACTTCTGAAGAATTCATATTTACTATATCATCCTCTAATATATTAGCATCTAGAAAACCTGGTAGGGGTTATAGGGTGAATGGGGAATGGGAAAAAATGAGAATAAAAGAATTACATCTTAAAGATGTACGTATGCTCATGTTCATAGCAGCTCAGTTTGTGATAGTCCAATCTTGGAAACAACCTAGATGCCCATTAACTGGAGACTGGATAAAAAAGATGTGGGTTTTTAAAAAATAAAATGGAGTATTACTCTGCCATAAAGAAGGACAAGTTTGAGTCATTTAAGCGCAAATGGACACACCTTGAAGACACTAATAAGTGAAATAAATAGATCACAGATATGTAAATACCGTGTCTTTTCGTTTTGTAGTTCAGGCTAGCCCTCAGCTCACTACGTAGCCCAGGCAAGCCTTGAACTCAGCAATCCTCCTGTCTCTGCCTCCTGAGTGCTGGAATTACAGGCGTGAGCCACCACGCCTGGCACTGTGGTATGTGGTATTGATTGCTGGTGGGCGTGAGTCACCATGCCCAGCATTGTATGTGGTTACCGGGATCGAACTCAGGGCCTTGTGCTTGTGAGGCAGGCGCTGGAACCACTGAAGTAAATCTCCAGCCCCAGACTATTGTTATGTATACCTGCATATAAGCTTTTTATATTTTAGCATATCAAACAGAAAAGAAAGATAAAGCTTTATGAAAAAGGAGATCAAAAAAGACATGAGAAAATGGAAGCGAATCCCATTTCTGGATAAGCAGAACCATTATCGTCAAAATCGCCATACTTTGTATGTGTGTATGTGTGTTTATCGCAATCCCAATCAAAATACCAACAACATTCATTACAAAACTAGAGAAAAACGTCCTCAGATTCATGCCGAACTGGAAGAAACAGAATGCCAAAAGCAACCCTGTGTAACAAGAACAAAGCAGGAGGTATCACAGTCCCAGACTTTAAGTTATATTACAAAGCCTAAGCAGTAAAAACAGCGTAGTACTGGCACAAAGACAGACATGTGAATCAGTGGAACAGAACAGAAGGTACACAAACAACCCAGGCACATGCAGCCATCTGACCTCTGACAAAGGGACCAAAAACATACACTAGAGAAAAGACAGCTTTTATAGCAAATAGTGCTATAAATATGAGAAAGATTTCATTTAAATCCATAATTGCCACCATGTACTAAAATAAAATTAAAATGCATCAAGGACCTAAATATTAAGACAGAAAACTTTAACTTTTAGAAGATAAAATAGAAAACTTTTGAAGACACAGGCATAGGCAAAGACTTTCTGAGCAGAATTTCAATTGCACAAGAAATAAGATCAAGAATCAACAGATGAGATTGTATCAAACTTAAAAGCTTCTGCACAGCAAAGGAAACAACCAACAGTGAAAGACAACCTACACAATGAGAAACATAATTGCCAGCTATTCGTCAAGTAGCAGACTAACAACTAGGATAGAGAGAGAGCTCGAAATTTAGACCTCACCCTAAAATAAATGAATTAAGCAAAAAATGAGCAACCAAAGTGAATACACACTTCTCACAGGAAACACAAAAAAAAATGGCCAAAAAATATATGAAAAAAGATTCATTATTACTTGCCATTAGACAAGTGCAGATCAGACACTGATTTTTCCATCTTACTCCAGAAGAATGGCCATCATCAAGAAATCAAATAGTTACTGTTAGTGAGGCTTCAGAGGAAAAGGGAACCTTTTACATTGTTGGTGGGAACATAAACTAGTATAACCGCTAAGGAGATCAGTCTGAAGATTCTTCAGAACACTAAAAGTACAAATTCTAATCGACCTGCTGTAGCCTTTCTAAGTATCTTCCCAAAGGAGATATAGACACCATCTTACAGGAATACTTGCATGCTCATGGTTTTCTTGAACTAATTTTTTATTTATTACTACATAATGTTTACACTCTGTGGGGAGGTTGTACATGCACATAATACATTTTAATTGCTTTTTACATCACCTTTCTCTCCACTTTCTTCCCCTCCATCTCTTCATCCTTTCATTTTTTTGTATATATTTGCTGCACAGTGTCAACACCCCCATGTGAAGTGGTACGTGTACATAGTCCACCTTCATTCACTGTTTCCTCCCCTCTCTATCCTCCCTTCAGCTCTTGATCACCTTCTCTGCTGAGAAAGATCTATTCTCCGTACTTTCTATTACCTATTCTTATTATTGCTCTTCACTTGAACTTTGTGATTGTCATATATGGGAAACCATGCAAATTTAAGCTTGCGTGTTTTATTTACTTCACTTAACACTGTGGGCTCAAGTTGAATCCAGTTTTATGCAAATGATGCAAGTTTATCTTTATGGTAGAGCAGTACTACATGGTACGTAAATGCCACATTTTCCTTTGTAAACTGATTATATTGGTACATTTTATACATAAATTATGATAACACTCAACGTTGAGAATTTGTACCAGTACATGACACATCTTGATTCTCATTTTTCCCTTTCGCCCTGCCCAACCTAAAACCACCACCCCTTATATACCTGTGTTGCTTCCTTTTTCAAATATTAAATTTTTTCCTTCCCTTCTTTACTTTCCCCTAACCCGCCTTTTCCCTTTCCTTTTTGCACATTTTCTTCCTATTTCACAGTATCTACATTGTCTTTCATTAACACCTTCAGTTTTTCACACTAGAGAAAAGATATATTTACACCTCTGTGTCCTATTTATTTCACATATAAGTATACCCTCAAGGTAGGCCCATTTGAGTATAAATGAATCAAATTTATCATTATTTATGTCTGAGTAATACTTCACTTTATTTTTTAAAATTCACATCTTCTATATACAATCCCCAGTTGATAGGCACTTCCGCTGTTTTCCAGCTTTTGCTATTACAAAGTGAGCTGCTATAAACTTGTGTGCACAAATGTCACTGTGACATGATTACCTTCATTCACATATATACCTAGGAGAAGAATAGCAGGGTCAAGTGGTACCTTGAGTCCTATTCTCCACATTTATCTTCACAGTGGTTGCACCAATCTACATTCCCACCAACAGTGAAGAAGGGTTTCTTCCTCCCCACAGTGTTTGGACATTTGTTGTTGGTTGATTCATGAGAGCAGCCATTCTTTGTGGAGTGAGGTGGAATCTCAGTGTTGTTTTCATCTGCATTTCTCAAATGAGCAGTGATGTATGATTTGTAGCTGCCTTGACTTCTTCACCTGAAAAGTGTCTCTCCATTTCAGATACCCATTTTTGAACTGGGTCTTTAAATTGGGAGGGGGCTGTTTTATTAAGTTATTTATATACCCTAGATTGTAGTCCTCTGTCTGACAAACAACTGGTACAAAATCCTTCCCATGGAAACAGAGATTTACCTCAGTCGTTCCAGCGCCTGCCATGCAAGCAAGCAGAAGGCCCTGAGATCGATCCCAGTAACCACATACAATGCTGGGTGTGGTGACTCACGCCCACTGGCAATCAATACCACATACCACAGTGCCAGACGTGGTGGCTCATGCCTGTCAACCCAGCACTCGGGAGGCAGAGACAGGAGGATTGCCAAGTTCGAGGCTTGCCTGGGCTACATAGTGAGCTCATGGCCAGTCTGAACTACAAAGCGAGACCCTGTCTCACGAAAAAAAAAAAAAATTCCTTCCCATAATGTAAATTGTCTTTTCTCTGTTGGTGGTTTCTCTTATTGTGCAGAAGTTTTTTAATAAGTTGAGATCTTTGTTGATTCTTTCTTCTAGTTTGCATGTTTCTGAGGTTTTGTTCATAAAGTCTTTCCCTATGCCAATGTCCCTAAGAGTTCTACCTAACCTGTTTTGCAAAAGTTTGTGTTTCTGTTTTAATATTTAGGTCTCTAATCCATTTTAGTTATACTTTGCTGAACAGAAAAATAGATATAGATGTTTGGCAAGGTGAAACCCAGTTTTATCAGCACTTTTTGTTAAAGAGGTCATCTTTCCTTCGCTGAGGGTGTCCTTTATCAAACATATGGTGGCTTAGTATATCTGGGGTTGTTTATGCAACTTCTAGTCTTTTCCACTGATCTTCTCTTCTGTTTCTTTCCCAGTACCATGCTATTTTTAATCACAGTGGCTTTGTAGTATAGTTTCAAGTTGGGGATTGGTATTCCAGTGATCTTGTTGCCTAGGTCTTCTTTTGATATTCTAGGTCTCTTGTAGTTCCAGATGAATTCTTGGATTATTATCTCTAGTTCTGGGAAACATTCTGTTTGGATTTCAATCTGGATTGCAATGAATCTATATAGTAGCTTTGGCAGTATGGCTATTTTGACAATATTGGTACTTCCTACCCAGAAACAAGGGATTTCTCTCCATTTTCTGATATCCTCTTCTATCTCCCTTTGCAGAACGGTGCAGTTTTCAGAGTACAGGTAGTTCACCACCTTTGTTAGACTGATTCCTAGATATTTCATTTTGGGGGGATACTAATGTAAAAACAATTTATTTCCTGACTTCTCTTTCAATGAGTCCATTGTTTGTTCATAAAAAGGCTAGTGATTATTCAGTGTATCCAGCTACACTACTGAATCTCACAAATCAGTCAAGCAGTCTTTGCCTGAGTTTTTTTTTTGACCTTCTATATAATCATGTCATCAGCACATAATGACAGTTTAATTCCTTCCTTTGCTATCTTTATTCCCTTTATTTCTCTGGTCTGTTATGTTTCCAGAATTATATTGAACAGGAGAGGTGATAGTAGACATCCTTGTCCTATTCCTGATTTTATCGTCTAAGGTTTCAGTTTTTCACCAGTAATGTGATGATGGCTGTTAGTTTCTCATAAATAGCTTTTATTAGGTTGAGATAATGACCATCTATTCCAATTTCCAGTAGGGTTTTATTCATGAATCAGTGTTGGATTTTGTCAAATGCTTTTTCTTCATCTATTGAGATGACCATATGGTTTTTGTCCTGGAGTCTGTCAATGTAGTGTATTGCATTCATTGATTTATGTATGTTGAACCATCCTTGTATCCTAGGGATGAATCCAACTTAGTCAGGGTGTATGATCTTCTTGATGAGCCTCTGTATTCTGTTTACCAGTATCTTATTTATGCATTCTGTAACAATGTTCATTAGGGAGATTCACCTGTAGTTCTCTTTTTTGGTTGGGTCTCTCTCTGCTTTTGGAATCGATGTATTGGTTGCTCCCAGGAATAAATCTGGGAGTACTGCTTCCCTTTCAGTTTCATTAAAGAGTTTGAGGACTAGTGGCATTAGCTCTTCTCTGAAAGTTTTGTAGAATTCAGGAGTAAAGCCATCAGGACTAGGATATTTCTTTGTCAGTAGTTTTTTTTTTAATATTTTCAATTTCACATATTCATATTGGGGTGCTTAGCATTTTTATACCTTCTTCCTTCAACTTTGGAAATTCATATGCATCTAGGAATCTATTCATTTCTTCTGTACTAACCATCCTCCTGAAGTACAAGTTCTCAAAATAGATGTTTATCCTCGAATTTCTGCTGGATCTATGGTGATTCCCCCCTTTTTATTCCTGAGCGCTTGAATTTAAACTTTTTCCTTTCTTTTCTTGTTAAAGTAGGAAGTTTGTCAATTTTGTTTCCTCTTTCAAAAAATCAACTCTTTGGGCCGGAGATTTAGCTCAGTGGTTCCAGTGCCTGCCTCGCAAGCGCAAGGCCCTGAGTTCGATCCCAGTAACCACACACAATGCTGCACGCCCACCAGCAATCAATACCACATACCCCAGTGCAGGGCGTGGTGGCTCACGCCTGTCATCCCAGCACTCAGGAGGCAGGATTGCTGAGTTCACAGCTTGCCTGGGACACATAGTGAGCTCAGGGCCAGCCTGAACTACAAAGCGAGACCCTGTCTCAGAAAAAAAAAAAAAAAAAAAAAAAAAAAAACCTCTTCAATTTGTTGATTATTTTGTATCATTCTCATTTTTTCCATTATATTAAATTATGCTCTAATGCTTATAATTTCCTCCCTGGGATGAGCTTTGAGTTTACTGTGATCTTCTTTTTCTAATAGTTTGAGGTTTGGCAGTAGGTTATTTGACCTTGCTGTGATTTCCTAGTATGGACCTTCACTCCTATGAATTTTCCTCATAGAACTACTTTAATTGTGTCCCATAAATTCCTGTATGTTGTATAGGCATTATCATTTAATTGTAGAGACTATCTGGTTTCTTCTGTGGTGCTCGCTTCGGCAGCACATATACTAAAATTGGTTTCTTCTGTGACTCATTGGTTGTTCAGCAGAGTGTTGTTCAATCTTCATGTGTTTCTGAGGTTCCTGGAATTTCTTTTGCTACTGATCTCTAATTTCGAGGCACTATAGTCTGACAGTATACAGGTGATAATTTTGATTCCCTTGCGTTTACTTAAACATGTTCTATAAACTGGTATGTGCTCTATTTTGGAGGAAGGCCCATGACCAGTGAGAAGAATGTATATTCTGACTTTGTGGGTTGAAATACTCTGTGGACATCTATTCAGTCCATTTGTTCAAAAGTTTGGTTCAGTTCAAATATTTCATTATTGATTTTTTTTGTCCAGTTGATCTGTCTAGTTGTGACAGTGGGGTACTGAGGTCCCCCTCTACTATTGTATTAGTGTTTGTCTGGCTTTTCATGTCCCTTATTATTTGCTTTATATAGTTGGGTGCAGTAGAATTTGGTGCATATATATCATATATATTTATGAATGTCATCGCTTCCTCTTGAACTGTTTCCTGTATGAGGAGGTAGTGTTCTATTTTCTCTCTCTTAATTAGTTTTGAAGTCTACTTTGTCTGGAAATAAGATAGCCTCTCCTGATTTTTTGCAGTTTCCTGTTGCACAGAGAATTGTTTCCATCCTTTCACTTTCAATCTATAGGTTTCTTTCTCAATCAGGTGTTTTTCTTGTATACAGCATATTTTTTGGATCTTTCTTCTTAGTCCATTCTGGCAGACTGTGTCGTTTAATTTACACATAGAGCCCATTGACTTTAATGTTTATAAGTGATATGTACTGATTTACCCTTGTCATGTTTTCCTGTACTTGGCTTTTAAAAAAATTAACTTTATTGGTATACTGTATATCCACATCATGATCACACTCAATATTGGGAATTTTCACCAGTATGTGACACAATTTAATTATCATTTTTTCCCATTCCCTTACCCAACTCACAATTCCCCACCCCTAAATACATAAGCTTTGTTTCCCTTATTATTATTACCATCATATTTTTTTCTTTACCCCTCATTACTCATTCCTCCAAAACATTTCCCTTTGGATATTTTCTATTTCACAATATCCATCATGTATTCTAGAACTCAGTAACCTCTTCTGTTTCTCATACCATAGAACACAGATACAATATTTACACATACCAATATTTACTCATACCACAGATACAATATTTACACATCTGTGACCTATTTTGGCTCTTTTATTCTTTTGCTTTTACCCCTCTCCATTCAGATCCTTGCCTTGCCCAATGAGTTCACTGTGCTGTCTCATGAGAATATGGCATTCTTTGTCTTTTTCTAGGATACTGTTTAGAATTTTCTGGAATGCACATTTTGTATTCATGAAGTTACTTAAATGTTCTTTGTCATGGAAGTATCATTTCTCCATTGATTTTCAAGGTTAGTTTTGCAGGGTATATCAATCTAGGTTGAAAGTTGTTTTCTTTTAGGGTTTGGAAAACTTCACTCCAGGCTTTCCTTTACTTGTGTGTTTGCATTGAGAAGTCTGCTGTGATTCTATTGGCTCTCCCTTGTATGTAATTTGTTTATTTTCTGTGACTGCTTTTAACACTTCATTCTCCTGTTAGGTTTCTGGAATCTTGATACTTATATGCATAGGTGTAGACTTTCATATCATAGCCCCTTGGAGTCCTATATGCCTCATTTATCTGTATGTCAAATTCTTTTTTTTTCCCCTGTGGTTTCTTGCCATTACAAATGTGAACAGTTTATATATATATATGTTTTTTTTTTGCACTGCATCCTGTTTCACTGACTCCCATCAGTCTTATGTTATTCTTCTTTGCATCTTCTAGCAGCTGCTGGATTTATTTCTCATAGCCTCTTGTTATTTTTCATAAATTATTCTTCTCCTGTTCACTGGCTACAATCCTATCTTATCGGTCTGATATTTGACCTCCACATTAATTAATCCTATTTTTCAAACTTTTGGAGTTTTTATCACCTAGAAATCTGTTTGAAGCTATTTAATAGATTCCATTACTTTCATAATGTGACATTTTATCATGTTCCTGAAATCTTTTTTAATGTTATTAATCAAAACTTCCACTTTGGGGGCCGGAGATTTAGCTCAGTGGTTCTGGCACCTGTTTCACAAGCATAAGGTCCTGAGTTCAATACCCCAATAACCACATACAGTGCTGGGCGTGGTGACTCACGCCCATCAGCAATCAATACCACATACCACAGTGCTGGGCGTGGTGGCTCAAGCCTGTAATCCCAGCATTTGGGAGGCAGAGACAGGAGGATTGCTGAGTTTGAGGACTGCCTGGGCTACATAGTGAGCTGAGGGCCAGCCTGAACTACAAAGCAAGACCCTGTCTCAACGAAAAAAAAAAACCTTCCATTTTGGACACCATCTCTGTTTCTATCTGAGTAATTATTTCTGACTTCCTTTTTATTAGATCTGCTTTTGTAATTGGCTCAGAACCCTAGTGTTTGAGCTTCAGTCTGCTCTATTTCCATTTTTGGTGGATTCCCCTGTAGTGATGATCATTTTATCTGGATTTTTAAATTTTTTCTCATTTCAATTATTTTGTTGTTGCTGATTATTTGGTTTAATTCCTGGCCTGCTGTCTGGGCAGTTTATTTCAAGTCTCTTTCTTCTTAATATCTGGAACCCTCAGGAGATGGCTGCTTTCTTGGTCATCCTCCTTGGATCTGTAATGGCCCTTAAGTAATTTCAATTCTTCCACATCATGGCAGGTTTTTGAACAGAACAATCATATTTTCTTTCTTGATATAATACAATCAATATCATCAACGACATCGAACACAGCCCAGGAAATGATACACATTGCAAATTACTATTCTGATATTTTAACCTCATTAGTTACATCTGTGACCATATGCCAAAATTTAGAACCAACCATAAATATGCATACAACACACAGGTCCTTCAATATATCAGCATCACCCTTGGGGAACAAAGGGTCACCAAGGAGTTGGGAAAGAGAGATAGAAGGAGAGGAAGAGATCAGAAATAAGGTTAGAAGGCAATAGAGATCAAAGAAACCCAAGGAAACTGAGAGAGGCTAGAGAACAAAAACGATATAAGGGACAAATAAAAAACAGAATAGACTAACAATAGCAGGGCAACTAGAAACTGTATTCACCCTCATATAATAGTACAGAAGAAAGAGAGACTATTAAAGACTGAAATGCTTTAACTTCTAGGAAGTAATACCGACTGGAGGACAAGAGAGAATGAAGAAACAAAAGAAAAATAGGGATACCCAGAAGCAACAGGCTAACGGGAGACTATTTTCCCCCTCCTGTAAAAACACGAGTAGTTGAGGGAACATTAAAACCAAAATTGGACAGACTCAGCAACAAAAGACTAGAGAAATGGAAAATAAAAGAGAGGTCAGAAAAAAAAAGAAACAGAACAACAATAGCAACAATAGCAACAGAAAAACAAAGCCAAAAACACTACCAAAAGGGCCTTTCATGATGTGGATCTTCTACTCCTATAGACAGTGTGGGTAGTAGCACAAAGATTAGAGTTGACTAGTCACGGGGAGACAACCTTTGTCCCTGTATAGGTTCTGGCTGTGATGTCTGAGTTGAGCTCAATGAACTCCTACAGGCTTGAACCCTGCAAGAGTCAAGGATCCTGTAAGTGAAACTGACTCCACCAGCTCACTGATTTCTTCACTCTTCCAATGTTTTTTGTTTTGCTTTCTTGGGGGTACAAGTCAGTCATGTACCAAAGGCCACTGCCTAAGAAGTTCCAGAACTGCTGCTTCACTGATTCAGTGTGTGCTGAGAAGTAAATGGAGTCTCTGGGAGCTCATCCTTATGCACAGGTTCTGTGAAAAGTCAGGCCCCAAGCATCAGTGTGGGCAGAGAAGATTCAGTCTCTGTAGGCTCACCTCCCATCCTGGTCATGTGAGAGCTGAGGGCCTAAACACTGTGAAAAGGCAGGCCAGTCCCACAATGGAGGCCTGCCTGTGCAACAGTAGCACTTACTCAGTTTGGGCAAACTCGTACATGGAATCTCTGTGGGTAATACCACATTTTCATTATCCATTCATTCAGTGATAGACATATAGGCTATTTCCAAGATTTAGATATGATGAATTGTGCCACTATAAACATGAGTATGCACTTCTAGGTAACTTCCAAAAGAGGTAAGTACATCATATTATAGTAATACATGCAGAAGATAGACAAACAATATTCACATGTAGACATGCACAACATCATCAGCTACTACTACAACAACAAAAAGACATTTCACAGATAATGAGATGGCTACAGTTTTTAAAAACAGAAAGTGCTTGGAAAGTAAATTAAACACTCATAACCTGCTGGAGGGTATGCAAAAAGATGCAGGCACTTTAAAAAATGGCTTAACAATTCCTCAGAAAGTTACCATGTAAGACAGCAATTCCTCCTCATAAGCATATATTCAAGAGAAATGAAAAAGTGTAAAGATGTATCTCCAGATGAAAACTTGTGCATAAGTGTTTATAACAACATAATTAATAATTCAAAGAATTGGAACTCATCCAAATGCCCGTGAACAGATAAATAAATGAAATGTATTACAGTCACAAAATAGATTATCATTAGGCCAAACAAAGGAATGAATGACAGGCTGGGAAAGTAGCTCAGGGTTGAACACTTGCATAGTATGTGTAAGACTGTAGGTTCAATCCCCACCATTGAGAAATGGAAGGAACAAATGAAATACAACCATATACTAAAATATGTATAAACCTCCAAAACAGACATAGAAGGGGCCAGAGGTTCAGCTCAGTGGTTTCAGCACCTGCCTCGCAAGCGCTAGGTCCTGAGTTCGATCCCAGTAACCACATACAATGCTGGGCGTGGAGACTCGCGCCCACCAGCCATCAATACCACATACCACAGGGCCGGATGTGGTGACTCACACCTGTAATCCCAGCACTCGGGAGGCAAAGACAGGAGGACTGCTGAGTTCGAGGCTTGCCTGGGCTACATAGTAAGCTCAGAGCCAGCCTGAACTACAAAGCAAGACCCTGTCTCAAAAAAAAGCAGACATAGAAGGCCCACATACTGGTGAAATGCACAGAACAGACAAACTCACGGAGACATAATGTAGACTAGTGATTGCAAGGAACTGGGAAAAAGGAGGAATGGAGACTACTGGGTACAAGCTTTCTTCTGTGGGTGATGAAAATGTCTAGGAATCAATCGTAAAGCTTACAAAACAATGAGAATATACTAAATACCTTGAACTGCATACTTTAAAATAATTTTATAGTAGAATTATTGTACGTCAAAAAAATAGATATCTGGACTGAGTATTTAGTTCAAGTGGTTCCACGCCTATCTTGGAAGCATAAAGGCCCAAGTTTATCCCTGGTACCACCAAAAAAAATAAATAAATTTCTATAATGCACCACATTAACAGAGAATATCATCACCAAAGTTGAAAAGTCATATAACATGATTCAACATCTGTTTTTGAAAAGAAAAAAACCTCTCAAAAAACAAGAATAAAAGGACACTTCTTCAGATTCATAAAGGGCACCTATATAAAATCTACTTCTGTCATATTTAAAGGAGAAAGATTAATGCCTTCCATATAACATCACAAAAATGTCAATGATGTCTATATCCACTGTTTGCTTTTAGCATTCAATAGGACATCCCTACCAGCATGACAAAGGAAGAAAATAAATATAAGTAATTCAGATTATAAAGGGAGGAGTAAAATGTCTTTCTTTGAAACATGTAGAAAATCCTGGAGAGCCTACCAAAACATCCTTCTAGAACAAATAAGTGAATTTACTAAGGACACACATACAACTCAATACAAAAACAATGCTATTTTTGTATACTAGGAGCAATCAATTTGAAAGTAGATTTAATTAAAATACATGCTCACCCAGGATAATCTCATCTTGAAGTCAATTGATTTAGAACTTTAATTACATCTGCAAAATCCATTCACTGGGGCAACCTAGATGAGCCCTTTACTGAATAATTTGGAGAAGGTGTACATACACCAGGGGACAGGGAACTTAGTACTCATCGGAAAACTTGACACCCTAGATAAATCTAAAAACTTTATGCCAAGGAAAATAAGCCAGTTAAAAGAAGAATACACATCCCGAATGACTTTCCTTATACTAAAATCCAGAATCTCTGGTGACAGAGGATCAGTGCATGTTTATTCCTGTGCATGAGGAGAATTATTAGTTGTAAATTGCCACAAAGGACTTTAAGGGGATATGGAAATTCACTATATCCCAGCTGCAGGGTCTGTTACACAGACATGTACATTCATCAAAGTTCTTAAAGCTCCTTAAATGGGAATAGTTTGTCATATATAAATTTAAATCAATGCAATTAATCTTTTAAAATGAAGGCAAGAGAGAATTTCAGATGAAAAAGGGCTGAATCAGTTTGATACTGTAAGTCTTGGGTACAAGAACAACAAAAGGGAATTCTTTTACTACGAAGAAAATGATAGCAGATTAACAATCCTGATCTGTATGAAAGAACAAAATGCACCAGATACATGAAACATCTGGATAAATTTAAAGATTTTGTTATTATGTTGACTGTTCTCATCAAAAATGAAAACAATTTACTGTATTATTGAATTTATAGCATATGTAACTATAAAATGCACAATAACAGCACAGAGATGTGAAGGAGGAAGTGATAAATTGCTTCATTTGAAAGTTCACTATGATGAGTTAGATAGATATTTGAAATCCTAGAAATCTCTGTAAAAATAAAACAGACATGAGCCAGAGATTTAGCTCAATGGTTCTGGCACCCACCTAGCAACCGCAAGGTCCCTGGTTTGATACCCAGTAATCACATACAATACTGGGCATGATGACTCACGCCCACCAGCAATCAGTACCATACACCACAATGCCCGGAGTGGTGGCTCAGGCCTGTAATTCCAGCACTCGGGAGGCAGAGGCAGGAGGATTGCTGAATTCAAGGCTTGCCTGGGCTACAAAGTGAGCTCAGGGCCAGCCTGAACTGCAAATCGAGATCCTGTCTCAAAAAAAAAAAAAAAAAAAAAAAAAAAAAAAAAAAAAAAAAAAAAAAAAAAAAAAAAAAAAAAAAAAAAAAAAAAAAAAAAAAAAAAAAAAAAAAAAAAAAAAAAAAAAAAAAAAAAAAAAAAAAAAAAAAAAAAAAAAAAAAAAAAAAAAAAAAAAAAAAAAAAAAAAAAGTTCATTCAAAAGTCAAGAAAAGAGAAAGATGAAGAGCATACCAAATAATTTGAAAACAAACAGCACTATAGTAAGAATTAAATCAGTAATGCAGATAACGAGATGGCATCCTTTCTGTATATTGTTGGTTCTCTTTGATGTAGGAATTACCAACTGCTCCAAGAAATAGGTGAATGACTGACTACAATAAGTGCCTTTGCCAGGTACCTGTGGCATCAAGAAGGGGCATGGTGTGGAGACTCAGGACACTAGTAGAATTTCCAGCAATACTAGCGCATAGGTAAGGGAATCCAAGAAGCAGGTGGGTGAACATGTACGTAGGTGTAAAAAGGAATGCAGGGACAGGTCCACCACATCCCCTTGAGAAGTGATGCCCAACCAGTAGGTCTGTATGCTCCAGTCAGTTTGGGAGTATCCTATAGAAGGCCATACCGTGATACTGGTAAGATGGGAACTGCTGGTTTCCTCAGAGCAATCTAGTAGGAACTGAACCGCATCACCAGCAGAGAGAGAGCAGTAGGTCCAGTGTCTGCCCGAGCAGCTAGGGGAGATAAAAAGAAGGGGTTCAGCTGTAGATCTGGGGTGGACTCTTCAGTGAAAAGGGAATGGCGGTTGACAGGTAGTCAACAAGGCTGGACTCAAAGCCGTGAACACACGTGAGAAGGTGGATGAAGGTACCCCTGGTCCTTGAAGGGACCTTCTACACCTTTGGTAATAGTTTGGTGCTCTGGATCTATTGACCAATGACTGTGGTGTTCCTGTAAGCTGTCCACACCATTCAGCAGACTCCTCATAGGCTCAGGCAAGTAGCGTTTCTTTGTCTGGCCAAAGACCCTGGGTTCTCAATCTATGCATCTCCTCTGTCTCGCTGTGACTCTATCGCTGTTTCTCACTCTTTCTCTCTCTCTCTTTGCTCTCTTTCCTCTTTGTCTCTGTCTCTCTGACTCTGTCATCTGTCTCTCTGTCTGTTGTCTCTCTCTCTCTCTCTCTCTCTCTCTCTCTCTCTGAGACGGGGTCTCACTGTGTAGTTCAGGCTGGCCCTGAGCTCACTATGTAGCCCAAGCAAGCCTCAAACTCAGCAATCCTCCTGCCTCTGCCTCCTGAGTGCTGGGATAACAGGCATGAGCCACCACACCCAGCACTGTGGTGTATGGTTACCAGGGATCGAACTCGGGACCTTGTGCTTGCCAGACAGATGCTAGAACCACTGAGCTAAATCCCCAGCCCCCATCTCGATTCCTTACCCTCTTTTAGTTTCTTTTTCTCTCTTTCTTTTCCTTCCTCTTTCCTTTTCTTCCTTCCCTCCTTTCTTCTCTCCCTCCCCCCTTCCTCTGTGTGGCAATACTAAGAATTGAACTTAGGACCTTCCCACAAAGCTACATCCCCACCCCCCCACCCCCCTTTTTTTATGAGACAGTGCCCCACTGAGATGCTGCATTTCTCAGGCAGTTCTCAGCCACCCTGACTTCTGGTTCACCCCTGTGGGTGTACTGCTTGACCCTTGTAAACTCCTCTTCTCATCTTGAACATGAAATCTTTGCATGTTTCTTGAACAAAGAGTCCTAAATGTTCCTTTTCCCAGTGGACAAAAGAATCTGAGGGAGTCCAGATAGGTGACCCCGACTCACTAAATCCTCCAGGCACTTCATTGCTCACTTTGCTCCATACAGTCTGTGGCTCCGCTCCTGCTTACCTTTTCCAGTTTATAACAAAATGTTCTCTGCTTTCCAGTACCCTTACTTTGTTTGTGCATTCTGACTAGTGTTCTCCTTCAATTCAGAGGAGGCCCAGCCATTTCAAAGACTGAGATATGTACTTTGGCTTTTTCTATGACCCCAACTATTATAGCATAAAAGAACGGTACTCTGCGTGCTGTGCTAGACATGGAGAGGAACTGGTCACATACAAAACTCTAAAACACTCCCTAGACATAGCCACGTACAAGACCTGTGCTGGCCTCACAGCAACCATCTCCATAGAAACCAGAAAAAATATGCATTTTTAACAGCTTGAGGCACAGACTTTTCCCCCACAGTGAATGACACAGGTGAAAGTGTCTCAATTAAAAGTGATACAGGCTAAGTCCCAGGTGGACCTGCTTCTCCCCAGCCAACCATCAAAGGTCACCCCAAGGTTTCTCAACTTGCCAATGTTACCAACTGACAGTTATCACAAACTTTCTTAGTTTCATTGCCTGTTTTATTCTGCATTAGGAGGTTACAATAAAAGATCACAGCCTCAGTGATTGATTTTAAAAAAGGTTTTGTTTCATACATTTTAGGAGGCTGAAAAGTCTCAGACACGGGCTACATCTGATGAGAGCCCTCACACTACAGCAGGAGATGGTGGAAGGCACTGCATGGTAGGAAGGTGAAGGTACACAAGTGAGGACAGTGCGGCCTTCGAAAAATAACCCATTCCTTGGACCATGGCACTATCCATTCATGAGAGCCGAGCCCTTGTGACCTAAGCAGGTCTCAAAGGTCATCTTAACAACACTGCAGCATTCTGAATTAGGTTTCCAGGAAATGGAGTTCAGGGAAATCCATTCAAGCCATGCCACTGGCTAACCAGCTACTTTGCAAGTATAAACAATAGTTTTAGAGAACTGGACAGCCTTTTATATCCATCAAATTAAAAATGCCTCAGTGGGGCCAGAGCTTTAGCTCAGTGGTTCCAGCATCTGCCTTGCAAACTCAAGGTCCCAAGTATGATTCCAGTAACCATATACCACAACACCAGGCATGGTGACTCACACCTGTAATTCCAGCATTTGGGAGGCAGAGGCAGGAGGATTGCTGAGTTCCAAGCTTGCCTGGGCTACATAGTGAGCTCATGGTCAGCTTGAACTACAAAATGAGACCCCTGTCTCAAAAAAAAAAATTGGACTCACAATCTCATTTGACCCTGCTACTCTCCTGATAGGTATATATATATAAAAGAATTAAAAGATTCATACTGCAATGACATATGTACACCAATGTTATAGCAACACAGTTTGTAATACCTAAATCTTGGAGACACCCCAGATTCCCATCATTGGGAGGCTGCATAAAGAAGACTTTTTAATAAAATGGAGCATTACTCTGCCATAAAAGAGGAAAAATTTAAGTCATTTATACTGAAATGGTTGTACCTTGAGGACATACTCATAGGTGAAATAAATAGGACACAGATGTGTAAATACCATATATTTTGTCTAGTATGAAAAAATGATGCAAATGAATGCCAAAATGTACAATAGGTAATATAAAATAGGAAGAAAATGTGCAAAAGGAAAAGAGAAAGGGTGGTTAGGGGAAAGTAAAGAAGGGGACAATTTGATAGAAAAAATAAGGGAAGCACAGTTTATGTACATAGGGGTTGGGATCACAGGGAGGGCAGAAGAAAGGAAAAAAATTAGAATCAATATGTGTCACGTACTGGTACAAATTCTCAATGTTGAATGTAATCATAATGTATGTATAAAATGGACCAATAAAATCAATTTATAAATGAAATAAATAGGTCACACATCTGTAAATATTGTATCTTTTCTCTGGTATGAGAAACTGAAGATATAAATGAGCTCTAGAATACATGGTAAATATTGTGAAATAGAAAAATATTCAGAGGGAAATGGGGCGTAGGGATAAGTAACAAGGGGAAGAAAAAACACGGTAATAAAAAAAGAGAAACAAAGCTTATGTATATAGGGGGCAGGGGGAGTATAGTGTGGGTAAAGGGAAAAAATGAAAAATTGTATCATGTGCTGGTACAAATTCTCAATATTGTATGTGATCATGATGTGTATATATGATGTACCAATAAAGATTCAAGTAAAAAAGTTTGAAAAGCTCAGATCCTAAAAATTGCAATTCACATTGGGAAAAAATTAAGCTTATTTAAAAGGATATGATGCTGAAGATAGTGTTGGTGTATTTTCAGTTACTTGCAAGATAGCTGGAAAATTATTCAATCATATACTGCTTCTTTACACATAGCACCATATTCCTCGAGAAAATGCACTTTAGCAGAGAATGAAAAGAGTCTCACAAACTCAGCAGCCAAAGGCACTTGGTCAGAGGTTACAGCTTCCTCCAGTGTTGTAAATACATACTGTACAGCTCACTCTGAATAATAATTTCTAATGATGTCTAGCACAGTAGGGGGACTATAATTGACACCAATTAATTATATATATCAAATAGCTGGTAGAGAGGATTTTTTGCACATTCCCAATGCAAAGCAATGGTAAATATTTCAGGTAATGGATAGGCCAGTTACTCTGATCTGATCATTATACATTTCAGATGTGTGTTTAAGTGTCACATTATATTCCATAAATATGTATAATTATTATGTGTCAATTTGAAATAAGAATATACTTAAAACCCATCAAAGAACACTAAATGATGATCTATTCTTTGTTAGGGATTTGGCTGTCAAAGAAGAAAGGTTTATATTTACCACTAAATCTAACAGAAAACTAGCATGTGCTTCAATTCAGCTGATGGACAGCAGTGGGAAAACTGTCCCTGCCGCTTTTAAAATCAAATATATACAATTCATGCCTCTAACAGATCCAAAATTCTAGAATTTATCTGTTCATTTATTTATTCAAGGTTGAAAAAATTAAGTGCTTTATAATTATGATTTAGTAGACTGTGCAGAAGAAAATGGATTTCAATTGAATCCCTGCACTATCATGACAGATTTGGAATTAGGTGCTATTAAGGCTTCTTAAAGTGCATTTCAAAGTGTTACCAGCAAAGTCTGCTTTTTCCATTCAGCTTAATACAATTGGTGGAAAATTCATGAGTAGAGTTGGCACTGTGATATGGTAGCAACAGAAACTTCAGTTTAAAAACTTGCTACCTCTCTGCATTGGCATCCCTTCCTGCTGATGAAATTCCAGGTACTTTCAATGAAGGAAAGCCACCTTAGCCAGAAGAGGCAGGCAAAGTTACTGACAAGTTAGAAAAGAATTATATGCACAGTTGGACAAGAAGATATGCAGCAGTGTGGCTGTTAGTTTCTGCCAAATCTGTAGTCTTACATGAGTGAGGCAAGATAGATTTTCCCATACTCAAAACGACACAGAAGCATAGCAGAGAAGATGGAAAATTTTATAGGTAATGTTCATGTCAGCGTCTACTGAATCATATGAGAATTACAAAAGGAGCAGCACCATGCAGAAAATGAACGTGAGCATATTCTGTGAGGAGACTCATACCCTGAAAGAAAAAAAGCAGCTATTTATCACAATGCAAGATTTCAAACTATAGTTAATTATCATGCAGAATATTATATGCCACCTTCTATACACCTTCTGAGGATCCTCCCAGATACACCTTTCTCTGCTCACAGCACTTACATCGCTTCCTCTGTCCACCTGGAAAAAAAATCTGCTCAGTAGTTAAGATGAAGTTCATGGGTCATATTCTCTGCAAAGCTGGATGTGACATTGCGTCTGGATAAATAGAAAGTTTAAAACCCTAGCTGATGTGTGCAGTCACTGTCCTGTGTCAGATACTGACTGTCCTGGGCACTCTGTACGCAGTGAGACTGCAGGACACTCAATGAACGTTGTGTGGTTGTCATCCCACTTCCCAGAGAAGGACGATGAGAGATAGAGAAGTGAGCTCACAGGGGTAGGCCAGGATCTCAACAAACATCTACAGCCTTCGCCCTTATCCCCTCCACCCAGCCGAGACACTGCTTCAGCAGGCTCTACTACCGGGGCAGTACCAGGCTCTAGTCTTTTCTTTGCCCATGTGCTGGTATCCAAGAGACTTAACTGCTGGAGGTTAATATGTTGAAATCATTACTGGGTGACTAGCACAGAGCACAGGATCTGATGCACAGCAGGCACTTGATGAACGTGTTCTAAATTTATTCTTTAATTAATTAGCTCATTTATTGATTCACTCAGCGGCTGGCACAATTCTTTAGAATGACAGAGCAAAGTTTCCTAATGTGCAACATACTTGCCCATGGACTGCCTCATTTGGACCTCCCTATATACCTATTGGTAAAATATTTATTCTTAGCATAGCTACATAAGTGAAACAGGTAATGCCTGAACTCAATATTCTTTTGAGAGAGTGTCTCACTATGTAGTCTAGGCCATTCCAAAACTTACTATGTAGCCCAAGTTGGCTTTAAATTCCCAATCCTCCTGCCTCAGCCTCCCAAGGGACAAGACTACAGACTATGCTACCACACATGGCTGGAAGTTAGATATTTTTATATAAAACTCTATGTCTTTCCTCAGCTATTCTCTCTGTGACATAAAGTAAAACATAAGAACAATGTTTCATTTTCTCACTTCTCTCCTAGAGGCTAGATAAATATCCATTAAGTGTGGCATTCTTTAGGAACATGACTAGACATAGGTAGAATCTTACAATCTGAAGTGGCACATTAGTCCATGATGATGGACAAAGATAATGTAATATATGGAATACTGTTTAGTCATAAAAAAGGATAGAATCCTATCCTTTGCAACAACATGGATGAATTGGGAGGACACTATCTTATGTGAAATAAGCCATGCTAGAAAGACAAATGTCACAATATCTCACTAATCTGTGGAATCTAAAAGAGATAATCTTAAAGAAATATAGGTTACCAGGTAACAGGAAGGGGAAAAGGGACAGGAGAGAGGGAAAGATATTGGCAAATGGGTACAAAAGTACAGTTAGAAAATAAGAATAAGTTCCAGTGACTATAGTTAGTAATACTCTATTGCATATTTCAAAATAACTAGGTGGAAAAATTTTAAATGATCTCAACAAAAAGAAATGGTACATATCTGAGGTGATTCTCTACACTAAAAAAAATAGAAATAGGCATTACAAAAGGCCTTACATTCAATGTTAAAGAATCCTTTACCTCCCTCAGTAGGCCTATATCATGTTTGGAAATCACCCTTGGCAATCTTTTTAGCATTATTTACTAAAACTTAAAAGTCTACAAAGGACCCTGAAGTTACAACTGTCCTCACATACGAACAACTTGGGCTATGACCAAAATTTTAGTTTTAACTTATGATAAAAGTCTTGAGTTATGACTGAAATGACTTGTGTGGTTATAAACAAAGATTTGCAAAGTCAGAAAAGTATCTGCAAGTATATGTAAGCATCAGTGTGAGCCCAGATGCACATGTCTGCAGATGTGATTTCAATCAGTGCTTTCCAATCACTGCTACCAAAAGGCAGAAAAGAAGGAAGGAAGGAAGGAAGGAAGGAAAAGTAAAGAAAGCAATCACAAGGGCTGGGGATATAGCTCAGTGGTGCTACAGGCTCCCTGGCAAGAGCAAGGTCCTGAGCTCGAGCCCCTGCTCTGCAGGAGGAAAAAAAAAAAAACCTGATGTGTCATTCTTCCAAATGGTGAGAAATATATTATATTTAAAAAAAGAAAAAAAGAAAGAAAGAAAACAATCACAATCAAAGAGAACAAAGAAATTAGAGAAATAGGGCAGTGGCATTCATGGGACCCATCTCTCTCTAATACATATAGCAAGTCTAAAACCACCATCTTGACAAACTTACAGAGAAAAGATTTTATAAAGAAAGTTAGTGTTGGGCCAGAGATTCAGCTCAATGGTTCTGGCACCTGCCTAGCAAGCTCAAGGTCCTGAGTTTGATCCCATACAACAATACCGGGCATGGTGACTCACACCCACCAGCAATCAGTACCACATACCACAATGCTAGGCGTGGTGGCTCATGCCTATCATCCCAGCACTCAGGAGGCAGAGGCATGAGGATTGCTGAGTTCCAGGCTTGCCTGGGCTACATAGTGAGCTCAGGGCCAGCCTTAACTACAAAGCTAGACCCTGTCTCAAAAAAAAAAAAAAAAGAAAGAAAGAAAGAAAATCAGTGTTACTAAAGGTGTTACTCAAATTAGTAAGTCACAATCAACAGTACATGAGGCAGAAAGGCCATTACTAATGTGAATAAACAGAGATAGAGTTAAGGACTCCCACTAGGGGGCCAGGCTGAAAGACAGATGGCTGATTATAGACTATCTGAATCTATAATCTGAAAAAGCTAAGGCTATAAATGCAGGTCTTGTAAACAATAATCCATCAGTAAGGATAATGGTGAAATATTTCATGCCAGTATGGGGTGGTTTCACAATTTTAAAGCAAAAACTGGGGTTCATAGCACCATAGGCCTGATGAAACAGCCAGTGCTAATAAAAGGGCTGCTGAAAACTAATATACTACTTTGAAATGATGACACAGAGAAATGGCTTTGGCTTTCATCAAGTTTTCAGTTGTAATGAAACTGGCCTTGCCTATAAGAAAATGCCCAGGAGAACATACATTCCCCAGGAAGGGAAGAAAATGCAAAGCCACAAACCTAAAAGATATGTCCCGATGTAAATGGTGACCTCAAGATTTATGAGTCTGAAAGCCTAGAGTGTTTAGAAAACAGTCTTGAAGAATGGGCTATGGGTCATGTAGAGATCTAACAGAGAAGAGTGCTTTTCCTTGAGTGGATCAGGGGACTTTCTGTCCTACAGTTAAGAAGGATCTGCAGGACAAAGGTTTACCACTCAAGGCACTCCTCATCATGAACAATGCTCCTGATCACCCACAAAATTTAGAATTGACTGAAAAATTCCCACGGCTTTCACTCAAATTCCTCCCACCTAACACACTCCTCCACTGCAGCCTATGGCCCAGCAGGCTATGGCTAACTTTAAGAAGCTCTACAGCAAGGAACTGTTCCTGAAGTTTCCAAGTGGTCTCAGATACAGATGTAACCCTCAAAGAGTTCGGGAAAGAACATTACAACATCCTTTCCTGCATGGGGTTAACTGAGTCATCTTGGGCTGATATCTCTTCAAGGACACTGAGATCTGTCTGGAAGAAAATGTGGCCTAAAATTATATGCAGAGAGACTTTAAAGGCTGTGTAGAGGAAACTGAGTCTTCAATTGACCCTGTGGTTGATGATGTTGTCATTACAGCAGAGTCCGTACGCTTGCAAATAGACAGAGTGGTGATGTTGAGGAACTGGTGGAAGAACACTCCGAGGGACTGTGTAAGGAGGAACTTCAGCAACTTCTAGCTGACCACAGAGAATGGCAGCTGAGAAGCTCTCTGGAGAGGAGGGGAAGTATCAACTTCAGTGCAGCAAATTCCTTCAGAAATAAAGGAAATCTTGACAGAATGAATAGAGCTACAAACATTTGAGAAGAAGACTCTCCCAGAGAGAGAAAAAGGCAATCATTGTATTCACTTGCTTAATCACACTGTCATATCATGGTACAGAACAGTGTTACAGAAAAGACAGAAACAGACAACCTTAGGCCAGTTCTGAAAAGGTTGAGGCCTAGTATGCCAGAAGAGGTCCTGGTGGGCAACAGACTCTCCCAAGGAGAGAAAGGACATGAGAGAGTCAGAATCCTGATGTTCTTATAGAAGAAGACTCTCCTTCCAAACAATAACCTCCTTCCATTTCATCTTCCCGTCCTGCAAGCCAAAGGTGTTAACTTGACTGGTGAGTACAGTGTGAAATTGTGGTTTCTGGTAGACTAAGCACATTTTATAACATTTTGGTGAATACACTAGGAAAATTTATGCACATTATACAATCTTTTTATTATGAAAAGATTAGTTAAGGGGTGCTTTGGGAGATTCAAAATGCATTATGGGTATTTCCATTATTTCTTATGAGAAAAATAGTCTTGATTTACAATCAACTTGAGTTACACCAGCTCCCACTAGTGACTGAGTTCGAAAGTCAAGGATCCACTAAATATATAACCTTATTTGAATCTTTGAAGCTCACTGAAGTGCGATAAATGTGGTTTGCCACTCAATATAAAAGCATGAAGTAGAATTCAAATCACTATCACAGGTTGAAAATAATTGCAATCTTTCATATAAAGAAATGGTCACAAGGGGCCAGAGGGTTAGCTCAGTGGTGCCGGCGCCTGCCTCGCAAGCACAAGGCCCTGAGTTCAATCCCCCGTGACCACATACAATGCTAGGCATGAAGACTCACGCCCACCAACAATCAACACCACATACCACAGTGCCAGGCATGGTGGCTCACACCTGTCATCCCAGCACTTGGGAGGCAGAGGCAGGAGGATTGCTGTGTTCAAAGCTTGCCTGGGCTACATAGTGAGTTCAAAGCCAGCCTGAACTACAAAGCGAGACCCTGTCTCAAAAACAAAAGACAAAAAAAAAAATGGTCATGAAAACATTGATGAAACTTGTAATACACATTAGAGATTGTGCTTCACACAGGTAGAAATAAAATAAAGTCCATAAGGGTGGGGGCGCTATTGTAACTCACCATGGTATAGCTGCACATGAGCACAGGGCTCAGCAAGTAGTAGGGACTCAGACATACTGATGGCATGAACAAGTGAAATGTGGAAAACTCAAAGCCTCTGCCCTTGAAAATGTCACAGCATACCATATTTGAACCAAATAGGATTCTCTCAGAGCAGTGGACAAGGCCACGCTCCACAACTACACATGAGCACCCATGGGCCACAAGGCCAACCAAGGAGAGTACCTAGGCATCACTTTGTACAGAGCATTTTATGTCACTACATGTAGCTCGCAGGAAGGGACACCCTGTGGCAAAGAAGAGCGACTCAGGTATCCTCATGGATTCATAAAACGTGCAGGGTAGGGAGTCTATTTCTCTAGGTTGTTCCTTTGGAGAAAAAAGAAAACTGAGGCCATGGGACACAAAGGCTGCTCATCTGTAGACTTCAGAGCATATCTGCTGTAACTCGAGTCATTCTGTGACCTGTGCTACCCGCTGGAGCTGTTACTAGGAGGCTACAAAGGAAATGGGGTCTGGTGAAAAGCTGCCCTCAGCCCTAGAAGTTAAAGGGGAAACTTCCATCCAGGCTCTCTATCAGCATCTGGTGGCCATCACTGTGCATGACACCCAACCCCACAGGAGAACAAGAGCAACTGAACTTTCCAGTGGGACAGGGGAGAAAGGAGGCTTGGGGATGGCGGGGCCAGCGTTTGCTCTATGAAGAATGGCTCCCACTTCGGACCTGTCACAGGACTGGGTGTGCACACTGACCCACAGGCAGGGGCGTCAGCAGGTGGTGTCATTCAGCTTTTTTCACATGATGGCAGAGATAGAGTGGTGTGTTTTACGTTTTTTGGTTTTCTCTGCAGTATCAGGGATTGAACTCAGGCCCTTATGTTTCCAAGGTAGGCACAATACCACTTGAGCTAAATCCCCAATCCAGAGATTCAGAGTGAAGGACTCTCACTAGGGGGCCAGGCCATGCCTTTCAGGTTTCCAGCACTTCCCAGGAGTGACACAGTCTAGACTAAGCCTTTACCACACAAGCCTTTGAAGGACAGTGCAGATCCAAAGGGCAGCACAGTCTATTAACTGTTTAGAAAGGCCCCTGAGGGAATGAGAGTTGAACTGAGAAATTGACTTACTGTAAGAAGGTTCTGCCATCCCAGAACTCAGAATGCGGGGCAGGAAGAGCCCTGTCACATCTTTCCAATGGCATGCTAAGCAGCTGTGGTCCAGAGGAAGAACTGAGCTGCCATATCACAGCCACGCGAAACCACAAGGAGAGTCCAATCTGAAACGTGACAAGATTAAGAGAACATTAGGTCCTGGTCATGAAAAAGAAGACATCTCCACAGGGAGATATGTTACCTTCATCCTGGAATGTTAGGCTTATTCCTCCTACTCATATACTTTATATAAACAGGGCTGAAAAACTACATTTTGGTCATCCATTCATCAGCCATAAGAGGGAATGAAGAACCTGGGAGAGATGGCACTTACCTGAAATCCCAGCATTCAGGAAGCTGACAGAAGGATTGCCATGAGTTTGAGGCCAGCCTAGACTGCACAGTGATACTCTACCTCAAAAGAGAAAAAAAAAATACAGGAATGGGGCCAGGGTTTAGCTCAGTGGTTCCAGTGTCTGCCTGGCAAGCACAAGGTCCCGAGTTCAATCCGCGGTACCACATCCTACAGTGCCAGGGGTGGTGGATCAAACCTGTACTCACAGCACTTGGGAGGCAGAGGCAGGAGAACTGCTGTGAGTTCAAGGCTATCCTGGGGTACATAGTGAGTTGAGGGCCAGCCTGAACTACAAAGCAAGACCTTGCCCCAAAAAACTAAAAAGTAAAAATATCAAGGAAGAAAACTATGGATACACGGTAGCACCTAGATGAACCTTGAAAATGTCTTATTCAGTGAAAGAATTCAGACACAGAAGGATGCATGTTGTATCATTCCCTTCATATGAAATATTCAGAAGACCTAACTCCCTTGAGGCAAAAAAAAAGTAGATTAACAACCTCTAGTTTGTCAGGGGCACAGGGGAGGCTGACCGTCTGAGTGATGTACACTTCCTTTGGGGGATAATGAAAAATTCTGGAATCAGATAGTAGTGATTGTCATGAAACTTTGGGAATATACTAAAAAACCACTGAGTTAGGCAGTCTAAGAGGCTGAACTCTATGAAATATGCATTATATCTCAATTTTACTAAAATGTGAGGAAAATATGCAGGACAACTAGAGGAAGGAAATTCTCAAGCGTACTGAGCTTGGTACAGAATTTTGCATGGCCCGTCATCTTTGGGCCCCTGGGCATGTGCGCAGTTATCACGAAGCAGCACTTGAATAGCCATAGGGTTTCCTCTGGAAGGCTTGCCCAGAGTCCCCAAGGCAGCATTTTCTTCATGGTCCCTGGGCCTCTGCTTCCAGGATCAACTATGTATGAGAGGGGGAAAGTTTCCTGTCTGTGAGTACAGGGATGGGACTCTTCTTTCTGTTATGAGTTCTAAGAGTCCACAAATATACTATAAGTCCTATCTAGATGCAGAGCACACTATGAACACCAAAGCTCTGTGGGAAACCAGGACCAAAGAAATAGTAACTGTCACACACATTGATGAATCCAGTCACACAGGCCAACATCCCAAATCAGGGGCTCTGAAAGAGAAATGGCAAAATAAATAGAAACCTATTGATAATTACAAGGTTAAAGATCAGAAATCAGTACAGGTATAGACAACGGGTGCTTAACATGTGCCAGACATCGCCGTGAACACATTAGAAATGTTAATTCATTTTGTTCTTACAATAGCCTCACGATTTAGGCACTGAAGCAATACCATCATTGCGACTGATACAAAGAGGCCAAGTAACCAACTCAAAGTCACATACGAACACTTGGGCCAAACCTGCAGTACTCCTGGAAGCCCGGTACGGTGGCACACACCTGAAACCCTAGCTACGCTAGAGGCTGAGGCAGTGAGATGACAAGTACAAGCTCAGACTGGTCAATTTTGTGACTTAGCAAGACTTTGTTTTAAAATTTAAAAAAACAAATAAAAAAATGGGGCTATACCTCAGTGTGAAATGCTCTGAGTTCAATGCCCAGTACAAAGAGAGGGGCACAGGACCCGGCCCCCCCCCCCCGTGCTGTAGCACGTGGGGAAACAGGGTGGGGAGCACGAAGGCCCACGACGGTGACAGCGGCAGCTCCTGTACCGGGAGACAAGTCTCTGCGGCCCACATTCCTCGGCGGCCGGGCGTGGAAGGGGGAGGGGAGGGGAGGAGAGCGCGCCACGCGCCTGGCTTTCCGCTGCCTTCACTCGAGGTGCGCGCCAGGAGCCAGGGGAAGGAGCGGCGCTCGCCTGCGCCCAGGGCGCCAGGGCCCCGGCCGCCCCCGCCCTGCAGGGCCCCGGGAGGGGAGTCCTGCCAGGATCTCTGTCGGCACCTAGTGGCCGCCGCGGCGCATGACACCAGCGCCGGCCCGGGAGCGCCCGCAGGAG
>PVIC010005970.1:0-55743 GCA_004025085.1 Thryonomys swinderianus | reverse complement strand
AAAAAAAAAAAAAAAAAAAAAAAAAAAAAAAGAAAGATACAAAAGAATAGGAGGTAACAAGAAACAGATTGAGAACATCTTAGTAGCTTATTTATAATTGCTACAGACAAGTAAAAGTGAAATTGTGGTACAAACTTTGGAGTAAAACATTTAAAGATGTCTTTGAGGAAAAATTATTGGAAAAAAAGATAAAATTCTATGCATCTTTTGCCCCCATTACTTAGGATTGGATACAGGGCCTCACACATGTCAGGCAAGCACTTAACCCAGAGCTACCTCCCTAGCTTTCAAATGGCTGATGCTTAAGAGAACACAGTTCTTTGTAAGAAAAATTATTTATAACTAATGACACTTCTGGTTAACTCACTGTGCAATTTGTGTGTAAACAAAAAGATATAGAAAATTAAGCCAGGGATAATGATGCACATATTTCAGCTACTTGGGAAGCTGAGATGGGGAAGTTCCTTGAGCCCAGGCATTCAAGACCAACCTGGACAGCATAGCAAGAACTTGTTTCAAGAATGAATGAATGGGGGCTGGAGATTTAGCTCAGTGGTTCTGGCACCTGCCTAGCAAGTGTGAAGTTCTGAGTTTGATCCCTGGTAACCAAATACAACAATATGGGGCATGGTGACTCATGCCCACCAGCAATCAATACCACATACCACAGTGCTGGGTGTGGTGGCTCAAGCCTGTAATCCCAGCTCTTGGGAGGCCGAGGCAGGAGGATTGCTGAGTTGGAGATTTGCCTGGGCTACATAGTGAGCTCAGGGCCAGCCTGAACTACAAAGCGAGACCCTGTCTCAAAAAAAAAAAAAGCAAGAAGGAAAGAAGGAGTGAATAAATGAATTTTAAGAAATTATGGTTCTTCAGTTTTCCAGGGAGAAAAATTGATTCACAAAAAGAAAAACACAAGGTAATCACTCATGTTTAAGAAATAATGAATTTTCTCACTCAAATAAAAAAGTAGAAGTTAATTTTAACTGCAGGATGTGGTCTTTGGAAACCAAATGCTGTATTTGTAATCAAATAAATCAATAGGAGACTTTACACAAGAGTGCAGATATTTTTGTGATCAAGTGCCTTCTGACCATCAAATATACAGCTTCTTGTTTGTATTTTTACAGTACTGAGAATCAAAGTAAGGCCCTTCACACTGATCTACATCATGTGTGTGTGTGTGTGTCTTTGTAATTTCAGACAGGGTCACACTAAGTCACTAAATTGCCTAGGCTGGATAGGGATATACAATTCTCTTGCCTCTATCTCCCAGAGTGCTGGGATTATAGACATGTGTCACCATGTCTGGCTTGTAGCTTCTTTTGTACATGTGAAGTGCCACAAAACTGTTCTTGCTATTGTAATATACTTCTGATCACCTTTGCCTGCATCTTTCAGGAAACTTATTATGGAAGTTTAGTTAACTATGCAACAAAACCTCATGTGTTCCTGGAAGGAAACTATCTTTCCAGGACACTGCAGACTTATAACTATTTCTGGGTTGCAAGACTTCAGAGTGGAGGTCCTAAAAAGCCACTTGCACTTTGATGTTTGGGGCATGGGCAATAGAATTTGTCATAGTGGCAAGCCCATGATCAGTCTTCCAAGGTACTCTGAAGAATGCAGTTGTGGAAATAATAAGAGTTTAAATTTAGTGGAGAAATGATGTAATATGAACGAGGCAGTATTTGTTTTCTATTCTTGTCTCTATGCTCTGTTAACATAATGATCCAAGTATACCAGTCACCTTGGACAGAGACTATAAGAGCAGGAAAATATGGAGCAGCCTTATATTATAATTACCAGTTGTCCTCTGTAGCTCCTCATACTCCATTTACCACTGACATGAGATCATCCCTATTATTTGTAAGTTGCTGTTATACTTTCTGTTGTAAGCTTTCTATTTTGAAATGAAGGGAAAAATGGTGACCTTTACTAACTAACTACGAACTGTGCTCTGTGTATTGCCTTTCAGGGGAAAGGTGTGCATTCTCTATTCATTCCTTGTTTTTTCCCTTCTGTGAAACTGAGAAAAAAACCTCATAAAGGGAAGACAGTGTCCTTCAGGGATTATTATCATGACCTTCTGTGTGAAATACTGACTTTCTAACAGTTTACAGGTGTATTAGAGCCCTTTGCTGATAGCAGCGGGGTTTTGAAAAACATTCCAGTTGCCTCTTTACTACAGCTCAAGACTGAAGCTGAAATCATGCAAGATGTCACACAGGTCGTATGATGAGCCCCAAATGAGCTACAAACTAATTGGAATCTCTGTTGCACCTAAAACCAGGCAGATTCCTGCCAGTTCTGTCTCTAAGTTTAGGGTGATGTGAGCATGTTTCTGTATGAGAAAATAATAAGTATTTGCCATACAAAAGACAGATGGATTATTATCACTTTGAACATCTCCTGGAATTATTTTTTCTGCCTTGCTGAAATGGTGATGATTATTGTACTTTTAAATACAGATTATTTTATTGTTGAAATTATCACTTTCTTCAGTAGGAGTTGGGAATGGATGAAATCAGTTTATTGTAATTGAATATTTCTGTAAGAAAGATAAACTTTTTCATGTGTAGTTGCAGTTATACATCTGAATTAAATGACTCTTAATGAAATGTTACATCTGTCCCATTAAGGAGCAGTGAAAATTACTAATTCCTACTTAAAAATAAATCAGCACCTTTAGGATTTGAAAAGCTAATTATTTACTTATTTAGTAAGCCATTCGATCATTCACCAAAAATGATATTAAGCACCTCCCATGTACCAGGCTGGAGTTCAAACTGTGAAAAAGGAAAATATCCATAATCTCACTAGCTTTTTGGCTTTCTAGTTTAAGTCATAAAAAAGCAAGTCCTAAACCAAGATCCAAAAAGTATAAAATATCTGAGGCATTTTAGTACTGGGTGAGATTGAGTAAGCAACTCAACTCTGTGTCATTCATAGAATATAACTGTAAAGCTTTAAAAGAATGTATGGAACAGTTACTCAACATCTCTGATATAAAACAGTAGCAGGAAAAAAAAAGAAAGAAGGCCAGAATTAAAAGTGACACAGGAGCGTAAATATCATATGGTTTCTCTTATATGAGAAACCCAACGTACCACTAAATGGCTAAATAAAGGATAGCTAAGAGGAAATAGGGTCATAAATCTTTTGCAAAAGAGAAGAGGAGCAAGAGATGGAGGGAAGGTGGGAAGGGGTGAGGGGAAAAGGGGAAAATAGAATCCAGATTGTTATGTATGTGTACCACTTCTCCATGAGGAATGTAGTCCTTATGTACTGCAAAAATTATCAGTAAACATTTTTTTAAAGTGATACTGAATGGTCAGGGAGTTTATTTTTTTTTCTTGTCCCCCAGCATGAAGACAATGCATCCTGAAATATAGGTGCAGGCTTGGGGCAAAGGAAGGCTTCCAGAGAAGGTTAATTTCTGCCTCTAGAAGCAGGAACGGCATCCTCAGATGCTCAAAAGTAAGAAATCTCCCACATTTTTCCCCATTCTGTCACGCTACACCCCGAGGAATCCCATGACAGTCAGTGAAGTAGATATGATAGTGAAGGTTAGCCCCAGGACCCTAAAACACTGAGAAGGGGAATCTTTCTTTCCAATATAAGGGCCTGAGACCCTCAAAGGGTGCATCAAAATCCTATTGAAAATTTTCTTTCTCTCTGTCACTTAGCCCTAAACATAGTATAAGTGGTGAGAAATGTGTGACAAGGAGAGATAAACCAAGCCCCCAAATTTTGGCTAAAGGACCACAGAGAGAAGTATCCTGGAACCACAATATCCTGGGGGTGATCATATAGAGCAGTGTTTGAGGCAGCTCTCTAAGGTCTTGTGAATTCCAAACTCACCTCAGGCTGGGCATGTGCAGAAATCTGGTCTGTGTAGTGTACCCTACATTTGGGGACTGAAAAACAGGGTAGACTGCTACTTACCTTCCAGGCCTCACACTGGGTGGGGCACACGAGGGAGTGCTCAAAACAACTCTAAAAAGCCTCTGAAGTTGGAGCAAACATGAAATCCCATCCTAAAGAATACTGCTTATACCATGTGTTCTAAACTCAACTAAACTGTTTACCTACTAAAATTAATATCAGTATTCCTCATATGATTTAAACCAGATCTAGAGTCTCTTAGCATGTTAGTCAAAATGTCTACTATATATATTGTAAGATTACTCAGTGCCTCAGGAAAATCTTAACTTATTTGGGAAAGCACAATCAACAAACACACAGTTGTGAGAATTTTCAAAGTCTTTAATACAAATATTGTAAATCTACTAAAAATAAATAAGGAAAATCACTCATAAAAAAAAGATAGTCTCAAAAAGAAATAGAAAAGACAAAGAATAACCAACTGGAGAATGTAGAATTTACATATAAAATAACCAAAATTGAAAAACCTAAATGGAAGAATTTAACGGCAAAATTGAGGTAAAAGGAAAGGATCAGTGAATTTGAAAATAGAATAATGGATACAATCAGTGAAAATATTCTAGAATGTATAATTATATACAAAATCGTTTAATCAAAGGAATAGAGCTTTGGAGATCTGTGAGGTAATAGAAAAAAATCACATGTTTTGACATTAGAATTTAGGAAAGATAGAAAGTGGCATGCAGTAAGCTATGTGAGGAAATACTTGCCAGAAAAATTATCATCATCACTGAAAGATATTAATAAACTACAGATTTCAGGAGATCAGAATACCTGAACAGGACAAACCCAAAGAAACCATACGCACAGACATCATAACCAAACTGCTAATTAAAAGTAATCCTGAGCCAGGCGTGGTGGCTCGAGCCTGTAATCCCAGCACTTGGGAGGCGGAGGCAGGAGGATTGCTGAGTTCGAGGCTTTCCTGGGCTACATAGTGAGCTCAGGGCCAGCCTGAACTGCAAAGCAGAACTTGTCTCAAACAACAACAACAACAAAACAGCAACAACAAAAGTAATCCTGAAAGCAACCAGAGGAAAAGTGTTTTATTATTTCATTATTTACTGGGAATAATGATTTAAATGAAGCTAATTTGTCATGAAAAGCCATGGGTGGTAGAAGAAACTGAAAGACCACTGTAAAGAGATGAAACTGAAGGTATAAATGAGGTCCAGAATGTAGGATAGGTATTGTGAAACAGGAAGAAAAAAGGGAAAGTGGAACTTGGGGGGGGGAGGGTGAGCAGGGGCAAGGACAAAAAAGAAAATAAAAAATTTGATGGTAAACAGGAAAAAGTGGAAAGACAGCTTATGTATACAAGAGCGGTGGGGGTTGAGGGGAGGGCAGGGAAATGGAAAAAATAAGAATCAATGTTTATCATATATTTAGGGCTGACAGATATGAATTCTCAATGAGAAATGTGATCATAATATATTCCTAAAATATACTGACAAACTCAATTTATTAAAAAAGAGAACTGTAAACTCAGAATTAGAAGTCAAGAAAAGTAATTTTAAAAATGGAGTAGGAACGATCTTAGATGAAGGACAGATAATAAAATTTGTTGTCAGCAGACCTGGCCTGAAACAATTACTATGGGAAGATGTGGAGGAAGGAAAATGTTAACAATTAAAACTTGAATCATTAGGAATGAAGAGAAAGAAAAATAGTAAATATCTGGGTAAATATGCTATTTTTATTAACTTATTTGAAATATGTTTGATGACTAGAAACAAACTAGGCTGCCTGGTAGATTTTTTTAAAGCTTTTAAAAAATTTAGTTGATTGTAACATTTTAAGTATACATTGTTGAGAACTTGCACCTGCACGTGATATATCTTATTTTTCCCATAACCTTGCCATCCCTTGAGCACCCCCAATCTCCTATATACATAAGCTTTGTTTCCATTTTTTTTTTCAAGATGGGGTCTCGCTTAGTAGTTCAGGCTGGCCCTGAGTTCACTATGTAGTCCAGGCAAGCCTGGATCTCAGCAGTCTTCCTGCCTCTGTCTCTTGAGTGCTGAGATTATAGGCATGAGCCACCAGGCCCAGCATTTTGTTTCCATTTTTTCCTTTTGAAGTTTTTCTTACCTTCTTTGCTTTTTCCTGCCTCCTCCCACAGTCCCTCTTTCCCTTTGAAGATTTTCTTCCCATTTCACAGTACCCATTGTACACTCTGGACCTTACTTACACTTTCAGTTTCTCACACTAGAGAAATGATATGGTATTTATTTACACATTTGTGCCTATTTATTACACTTATGAGCATGACCTCAATGTGTATCCATTTAGCTATAAACATCTCTAACTTACCATTCTTTATGGCTCAGTAATACTCCACCTTATTTAAAAAATCTTTATCTGGTCTCCTGTTGATGGGCATTTGGGCTGTTTCCAAGATTTAGCTATTACAAATTATGGTGCTATAAACGTGAACATATATTGCTGTGGTATGGTGATTTTAATTCCATTGTGAATATATGCAGCAGGGAAATAACAGGGTTGAATGAGACCTCTAATCCTTGATTTTGAGAAATCTCTACACTGCTTTCCACAGTGGCTATAGCAGTCTGCATTCCCATTAACAGTGGAGGAGGGTTCTTTTCTCCCCACAGCCCCACCAGCATTTATTGTTGATTGATTTCATGATAGCAGCCATTCTTTCTGGAGTGAGACAGAATCTCAGTGTTGTTTTCGTCTCCATCTCTAGGATGATCAGTGATGTTGAACATTTTTTCATGTTTCTTTGCAGCTTTTACTTCTTTATCTGAAAAATGTCTGTTCATTTCAGATTCCCACTTTTGAACTGGGTCTTTAAATTTGGGGGATTGCTGATTTAAGTTCTTTATATATTGTAGATAGTAGTCCTTTGTCTGAGGAAAAGCTGGTAAATTTTTTTCTCCACAATGATAGTTGTCTTTCAATTCTTTTGTTTGTTTCTTTTGCTGTGTAGAAGCTTTGTGTGTGTGTGTGTGTGTGTGTGTGTGAGACAGGGTCTCGCTTTTGTAGTTCAGGCTGGCCCTGAGCTCGCTATGTAGCCCAGGCAAGCCGCCGTGAACTCAGCAATCCTCCTGTCTCTGCCTCCCGAGTGCTGGGATTACAGGCGTGAGCCACCACGCCTGGCACTGTGATATGTGGTATTGATTGCTGGTGAGCGTGAGTCTCCACGCCCAGCATTCTATGTGGTTACTGGGATCAAACTCAGGACCTTGCTCTTGCGAGGCAGGCGCTGGAACCACTGAGCTAAATCTCCAGCCCTGCAGAAGCTTTTTAATGAGATGAAATCCCAGTTGTTGATACTTCCTGCTAGTTCCTCTGTACGGAAGTTTTTTTTTTCTATAAAGTCTTTCCAGATGGCATTGTTTCCTAGAGTTCTACCTAACCTATCTTCTAGCAGGTCTAGTGTTTTTTTTTTTTAATTTGAATCTTTATTGGTACATTATATATACATATCATGATCATACAAAATATTGAGAATTTGTACGAGCATATGACAATTTAATTCTAATTTTTTCCTATTTCCCCCCCGCTCTACAACCTCCACCCCTGTGTTTCTGTTTTAATATTTAGATCATCAATCTACTTCAGTTTCAGTTAAGTGCATGGTGAAAGATGTATGTCTTGTTTTAATATTTTGCAGGTTTAAATCCAGTTTTTCCAGCATCATTTATTAAAGAGGCTATCTTTCTTCCACCAGGATGTTCACCTCTTCTGTCAGAGATGAGGTAGCTTAATATGTCTGGAGTCATTTCTACAACTTCTAATCAATTCCATTGGTCCTTTGGTCTGATTTTTTTTTTTGTCAGTACCATGCTGTTTTGATCACATTGTCCTTGTAGTATAGTTGCAGATTGGAGATGGTGATATCCTTGCCATGTATTTTTTGCCAAGAATTGCTTTTGCTGTTCTGGGTCTCCTCTGGTTCCAAATTAATTTTTGAATTTTTTTTTTGTAGTTCTGTGAAAATTGGGATTGCATTGAATCTATATAGCTCTTTTGGAAGGATGGCCATTTTCATTATATTGAGTCTCTTTATCCAGGAACAAGGGGTGTCTTTCCATTTTCTTATATTTTCTTCAGTCTCTTTTTTCAGAGTGTTGTAGTTTTCAAAGTAGAGCTTTTTATGTCCTTTTGTTAGATGGATTTCTAGGTATTTCATTTTTTATTGGATGCTGTTGTGAAAGCTATTGTTTTGCCAGTTTCTTTCTCAGTGAGTCTGTTATTCTTGTGCAAGAAAGTGATTAATTTTTCAGTGTTGATCTTATATCCAGATACTCTACTGAATCTGGGAATGAAGTCTAACAGTCTTTTGGTAGAATGTATGGGGTCTTTTACATAGAGTGTCATATCTTCAGCAAATGATGATGGTTAATTTATTTTCCTTTCTTAATATCTTTTATTTTTTTCTTTTGTTTAATTGCTATGGCTAACATTTTCAGGACTGTATTGAACAGGAGTTGTGATAGTAGATATCTTTGTCTTGTTCTGATTTTAGCATGAAAGGTTTCAGTTATAGTTTGTTTAGTATGATGGTTCCTGTTGGTTTGTTGTGGATGGCTTTTATTAGGTTGAGACAAAGACTATCTATTCCAGTTTTCTGTAGGGTTTTTATTGTGAATGGCTGTTGGATATTAAGTGCTTTTTCTGAATCTATGGAGATGGTCATGTGGTTTTTATTTTTAACTCTGTTAATATAGCTTATCATATTTATGGATTTACATATGTTGAACCATCTTTTTGTTCCTGGGATGAGTACATTTTAGTCAGGGTGTATGCTCTTCTTGATGATCCTCTGTCTTCTGTTTGCTAGTATCTCATTTAGGATTTTTTTTTTTTTGCATTAGGGAGATAACCTGTAGTTCTCTCTTTTTGGTTGGGTCTTTCTCTGCTTTTGGAATGAAAGCAATGTTTGCTTCCAAAAGTGAATTTAATAGTATTGTTTCCCTTTCAATTTTATTAAAGAGCTTGAGAAATAGTCTGCTCAGTAGATTTCCAATGTTGTTTAGTGTTATAATAAAAAATTACAATAGAAAGAAGATGATAAAGGGACTTATGTTGTGGAAAAGTTTTTATGCATCAATTAAAGTGGTAAATTCTTTATTATATGTAGACAATAAAAAGTTTGGTGTAAACACCAGTGATTGAAGCCATAGAAAGAAAACAAAGATATAGAAGTATGTACAAGATAATGAGTGAATTGCATATCATTGCTGTATATAGGACCAACCAGCACTGAAGTGCCCATTCATGTCAAACACATAGTGCACCAAGGTTGACTGTATTATGGGTATAAACAAAACCTTACAAACTAAAAACTCTGTGGTACTTTCATAGAAAAGAATACTATTCAGTGTGTTATGAAGTGACTATGTGCTAAGGTGGATAACAAAATTTAAAAAAGGCAGTGAGGCTGTTGAAAGGTTGAGCTGCCACAGAAAGATTCACAATGACCTGAACTCATCTTTCTGCAGGGAGAGATTTTCATGGGGAACAGCAAGTGCTTAGCTTGGAAATAGAAATACATCTGGAGGCTTAAGGCACAGTCCAGCTGGGAGTAGAGTAAGCAATGAGGGAAGGAAGAGAAGGAGGGAGGGGGAGGGAACTAGAGAGAAGGAGGTGGGAGAGAGAGAGAAGGAGGGAGGGAGGGAGAGATAGAACAGGTGTCAGGGACGGATTTGCTGGTTGAATCTGCCAGTCTGGAAAAACTCATATAAAACCCTATATGTTAAGATCTTATCATCTTTTTTGCAGAAAAATTTCCTTTAATGCCCAACTTGATTCTTTTGTTTGATTTTTTTTTTTTTTTGGCCGTACCAGAGATTGAACTCAGGCCCTTGTGCTTCCAAGGTAGGCATGGTACCACTTGAGCTAAATCCTCAGCCCCTGCTCGATGTTTAATATAATCACTGTAGCTTGGTCCGTACTTCAAACAGAGTTGCTGTTCTTAGTTCATCGTTGTTCATAACTAAAGTTGAGTATTTGCTCCTCTGTTTTAAACTTCTGTCTCACTGCAAGGATTCTATTTTACAAGGCTGTTTTCATTTTGGCTTTTTGATTTCTAAACTGTTTGATGATTCCCAATCCCTCTTCTGTTGTGTAGTACTGGACAGGAATTGCAACTTTATTAGGAATCTAAACAAAGTCAAACATAATGACTAATTTTTATTCCATTATAAGTTTTAAAAACACTAAGTTTAAGGTCATGAATTTTCAGTTATAAACAAAAGCCTGAACTTGTATTAGAAAAGTCATATTTATCAGTTTTCAAAAGTATTTTTTTAACTCTATACTCAGCCCTTAAAACTGCTACTTGGTTGTTGTCACAGAGCTGCACACGGGAGGGTGAGGCACAGAGTCACACACACACACCAGACTCTGGGGAGGTTTCTGGAACGCTTCCATTTCTTGAATGCAGTGTAGGGCATTATATAGCACAAGCGGTGGGAGGGGTTTGATGGGACCTGTAGGGATTGGGCTATGATTGCCACAGGAGGGGCCCAACATTGGGGAGGACTGGGCATTGTCCAGCCATGGCATGCTCTCAGCGCAATGATCGCTTTGATCTGGACTTAGTCTACTGAGGACCAAGGGTTCTCTCAGGACCTAGGAGACTGACATGCAGTGCACTGGTTCAGCCAGAGCAGGATTTTGCCATCATCTCCTCCCCTCTGTTTAGACCTGATGGCCTCTGTCAACAATATGACATTTTTATGAGTTTGGTTAGATAGGGTGACCTTAAAATTAGCCTGTGAGTCCATGAACTTAACTTGGACCAGTCCATTGTGAAACCCTCCCAAGTGGAGCCCCAGACATTGTTAAAAGTAACCACATTGAAGGACTAAGTCCCAACTGTAGTTTAACAATGGCAGCATAGGTATAATGGAAGAAAGCTGAGGTTTGTCCAAGGGCATGTGTAGTATTTTGAGCGAGTTGGTTAATAGCAGCAGCAGTGGCGATCTGGTTGTGCAAAGTTATTGAAACAGTGCCAGCTGTGGAGACTGTGGTAACTACAGACACAATGATGACAATGATGGCTGAGGCCCCCAAATCACATTTTCTGTGTGGGTGAAGCATAAGGTTAAACAGGGGGTCACTGGCCAACCAGTCTTCAGTCAGGTTGGCTGGAGCCAGATGGCTGGAGGGTTGTGAATGATTTGGAGAAACCACTTAGAAGTATGGTTAAAGCGCGAGGGGTCAATGCATGGCATCAGAGTCATGGTAGAGTTGCTCTGTAATGTCTGGTTGTGGGTTAAGGCAAACATGTAAGGGGTGGGCACACAGGCGCTGAAAGGCAAAATTATTGAGTTGGGGGTATAGGACACATAGTACAATGACTGCACAAGTAAGGGGTCCCAGAGACTCCAGAGACTCCAGAGAAGGAAGCATTGGCCCCAAGAGCAAAGAAGCTGGGTCAATGGTGTTGGTTTTTAGGTCTCTAGGGCAGAGGAAGAGTCAGTTGGAGGTGAGGTAGAAAAGCAGACAGAGGAAGGAAAGACAGAAGTATTCCATGTGTTATCAATGGGAGAGTCAGGGCAGGGTAGATGCATTGCTAAAGGGGCGAGGAAGGGAGGAATTCCATTTGATTGTGAGTAGTTATCTAGAAGTTAGAGGGCAAAGGGGCTTTGAGGGCCTTGTTCTGTGATCACTTCAAGAAAGTCCTTCCAGACTTTAGGGGATATGGGGGCCCATGGTGGAGCATTAGGGGGCCCACCAACCACCAGGAAAGCCTCGAGGCCTTGGGGGGGAGAGCTGCTGAGGGTAGATAAAGGTGTTGGAGAAGATGATAGTCATCTTCATTGGAGTTGGGGGTGGGGGGACAAGGGAAAGAGCTTGGGCAGCGATAGTGGCTGGGTAAAGGGGTTTGTAGAGGAGTGGGACACATAGGGTGGGGTAGCACAGTAGGAGAAGAGTAAGATGGTGGCCCACATACAGGAGGCTGCCACAGTGTGGGAATAACATCAGAAGAGGTTGGTTTGGAAGGTGGAAATGGAAGATAGAGGCAGGGGTGGAGTGGAAGGAAGGACTGGTGATCTGTGGGTGCCTGGGTGTTGGTGGGAGGGGAAGAGGTGCTGGCACCATCTTGGGGCCACGCCTGTGTGTTAGTGGAAGTGAAGGGGAACAGGTGCCATTTTGGGATTGTGAAGAGGAGTAGAGGATATTTCCCATTATGGTTGGGACTCAGGTGAGGTTGATGGAAAGAAGCAGCCTGCTGAGCCACAGGGAGGAGGACTCCCCCACGAAAGTAGGGGCACTCACCTAAGTGGCGAGGTGAGGGATTACCCGAGGGTCCCATGTTTGGGTGCCAGTTGTTGCCATCACTGAGCTGCACACTGGAGGGTGAGGCGCAGAGTCACAAATGCACACCAGACTCTGGGGAGGTTTCTGGAATGCTTCCCTTTAATGAATGCGGTGTAGGGTGTTATATAGCAAAAGCAGTGGGAGGGGTTTGATGGGACCTGTAGGGATTGGTCTGTGGTTGCCAGAGTAGGGGCCCAACATTGGGGAGGACTGGGTAGTCTCCAGCCGTGGCATGTTCTCATTAGCTCAATGCTTGCTTTGGTCTGGATTTAGTCTAACGAGGACCAAGGGCTCTCTCAGGACCTAAGAGACTGGTGTACAGTGCAGTTGGCTCAGCCAGACCTGGATTTTACCATCACTTGGTGTGGAAATCCATGCACTATTTCTGTAATTTTAATGTGTGAGGGGAAGAATATTAGGATTTTTATCCCTCTGCTTTCTTTGCTTTTTCCCCTTTATTGAGTTTACTGGTGTGTTTTAGATATGCATTATGATCACATTCAACATTGAATATTTGTACCTATACATGATATATCTTGATTCTCATTTCTCTGCCCTCCCTATCACCCCCACCCCATATACATAATCTTTGTTTCCATTTTTTTATTTTTATAACCAAATTTTTCTTTCCCTTCTTTACTTTCCCCTAACTCCTTTCCCTTTTTCCTTTGAATATTGTCTATTTCACAATACCAAACTTAGTGCTAAATATTTCTGAAAAGTTTTACATGTGGAACTTCTAACACATAGGTGAAGAAAAATCACAAAAAAGGGTTGATCCAAATTAAAAGATAAAAAAGATTAAAAAGATAAAATCTTTTTTATCTTTATTGGTACATTGTATATACATATCATGATCACAAATCTTTTTTTTCAGATGTTTTGAAAAGTTTCATCATATGAATAATGATGTACAATGTAGAGACCATTTATTTAACTAAGAGCTAAAAAAACCTGTGTCAGAAAGATAAAATTCCACATTTCCAACTTCTCTAGCTAGGGAAAAATGTCTTGGATGAACTGATGGACATTTCTTTTAGTGCCAAGGAAGGTGAGGGACCTTTTTTGCTTGGCAGCAATAGATACAAGAACCAAGAAATTAAATACCACCACAATGAAGAAAAGGAAGGTCTTTACAAATCCATTTAGTGCATTTGCCTCCTTCTTCTAACTGGTGCATGCTGAGTATATGGCAGATAAACTGCATCTTTCTTTGAATAGGTATATTTCTTTTTCCAAGAAGAAGTTCTCTATGCGAGAGGCATTGCCCATGGATCAGTAAAACAAGCACAGCAGGGTGACTACCTTTCAGGGCACCTTTTCTTTCAGTTATACTGTCAAGTGATATTTATAGATTGCTTTTTATTAAGTCCAACTAGGAAGACGTTCAGTTTTACATATACTTCCTTGGTCACATCAAATATAGATATAGATGATATAGATGTAGATATGGATAGAGATATCTCTTGCCTGGAACACACAGGCCTGAGCTTTTTTGGTGGAGTTAGGATGACTTTAGTGATTTCAGGATTTTTGACCTCACGATACCTCCCAAACTCCCAAGTTGATGTTTAAAATTCTAACATTAGAACTTATTTCATTAGAGTGAATGTTTTCTTGTTTGATTACCATTTCTTTTAGTATCATTGAGTATTTTTATTTTTATCAAATTATGATGGAATTTCATGGTACTTTCTGGTTTCTGATAAGGAGAAGAATAAAAGTGAACTAAGAGATTTGGTCATAAATGTTAGCAACTTGGATCTGATAGGAATGATGTAAAAATAGTACATATTTACTAAGAGCATCATTGTGTGTTAAGTACTGTAGATAATTTTCACAAAAATTCTGTGAAATACGTATTAGTTTCCTAGAAAAGTACATGCATACGTTTGTGTGAGAATATACATTCTTGTAAACACTTAAATACATAGTTTTTTTATTGGAAAACTGCTGTCAAAAAATTAAAAAAAATTGAAAGTCCTCCAAGTAGATGTTTGCAGTGAATTTGAAAATATATTTGTAAGTTTATTTTACTACTTCTGATTAAAGTATATGGTTTGAGTTGTCTGTTAAACTTTACTAGTTTCTTACTAGTTTTGTTATTAATTAATTAATACATTTTGACAAATGAGCACTTTCTATGAGAGGTATGAATTTACCTTTAAAAAATTATCTTTGAACAGTTTTGTGTTAGTCAGGGATCTCTAGAAAAATAGAACCACCAAATGTGTGTGTGTGTTTATGTGTGTGTGCACGGGCACCTGTGCACGTACATGAAAGAGAGAGAGAAAGAGTATGTGTCATGAGGAGAAAGGAAAGGAGAAATTTATTGAAGGAATGAACTCGTATAATTGTGGTGAGGCCAAACTGTCATAGGGCAGGTGGGCAGGCTGTATACCCAGGGAGCCACAGTTGCAGTTCAATCTCAGTTGGTGTGATGACTGAATTCTTTCTTGCTCCAGGGAGTTCTCAGTCTTTGTTTTCCTGAGACCTCCGACTGATTGATTGGAGGCACCTCACCCACATTATGAAGCATGACTTACCTTACTCAAAGTTCACTGATATAAGTATTAATTTCATCCAAAAATAAACCTTCACAGAAACAAAGAGGACAATGTTTGATCAAATATGTAGGCACCATCCCCAGGCAAGTTGACAGGAAAAAGAATTTAGAGTGCTTTCACCACAAAGAAAGAAATGGCAAATTTATGAAGGGGTAGATATATTTACCTTGATTTGAATATTACACTGTGGGGATATGCCTTTAAACACCACGTGGCACTACATATTCTAGTCCAATTTCAATGCCTATTAAAATTTTAAAAATAAAGACAAGAGAACATATACAAAATAAAATCAGTCACCATGATTGTTAGTCAATTGTCAAAATTATTTATTAATATTCTTTTATTTCTTACAAAAGTTGTTAGATTTACTAACCATTTGGCTGTTTAGTAAGTCAATTATTAGGAGATCAAATTTATTGATGAGTATATATAGCAGATAAAAACATTAAAAACATATGTAAGAGGTGAGCAAAAGTTGGGACACAAAATAGAACTTTTCAAAAAGTCCAGATTATAGGGCCGGAGGGTTAGCTCAATGGTTCCGGCGCCTGGCTCGCAAGCGCAAAGTCCTGAGTTCCATCCCCGGTGACCACATAGAATGCTGGGCGTGGAGACACGCCCACCAGCAATCAACACCGCATACCACAATGCCGGACGTGGTGGCTCACTCCTGTAATCCCAGCACTCGGGAGGCAGAGACAGGAGGATTGCTGAGTTGGCGGCGGCTTGCCTGGGCTACATAGTGAGCTCAGGGCTAGCCTGAACTACAACGTGAGACCCTGTCTCAAAAAGCAAAAAAAAAAAAAAAAAGTCCAGATTATAATAGTTCAGGAATATTTGTGATTTAGAAAATGAATCTGATGTTGAAATATTATAGATTCTAGGTGATGCAAAATTATCCCTAGCTATTTCTATGACCAATGGCAACATTAAATGTGTTATTAACTCAGGAGAACTCTCCCACTTACAAATTCATTTCAGTGTTTTCATTCTGAGTTGAAAGTGGTTTTAGTTTTTGTTTTTCTGGGGCCTAGAACTAAAACATGGACCTGCTGATTTTTTTTTTTTTTATAGAAGGCTTAAAAAAACCAGACTGGAGTTGTTCTGTAGTTAGATTGTCTTTGATGACACTTCATCATGAAAGTGTCCCCAAATGGGGCCTGAGTATGGGTAGTGGCCCTCAAGAGGGTAAAGTTTGCATGTAATAGCTGCATATAAATAGTCAATTGGTTCAAATGGATTCTTCTCAGGAGGAATAAACTTAGAGATGAGAAAAGAACAACGCCTAGATATTCTTTGTGTAAGAAATTGAGAAGTGGCCCTCAAAGCAATATCAAGCTGGCCTCTTGAGAGCTTACACTTTGCTATCAATTGCTCAAAATTTTAAATGTTAATTTCTGTGTTGCATTTTGGGATTTCTTCTCCACACGATGAAGAGCTAATAGTTGCATTAGCGAAGAATAAAGATGTATTGTATATTGTTGGGAACTATATTAATCTTCCTCCTTATGCTGGGTTTTTGTGCTTATTAATTTACTAATATACAAAAAGCACTATGCAGGTTGAGTTTATGGGAGTTGTGGGTCTTTTTCAAACCAGTCCTATACAGTAAATTTGAATGTTATTTTATCTAGGACGAAAGAAACTGGCCTTGTAGAACTGCAGTTTTTAAATTTCAGCATCACTGTTTATTCAAACAGATACCACTGCCCTACAAACAGTATTTCTGATTCAATATGTCTGGGCTAGGGCCTACAATTTGAAGTTTTAGCAGGTTTCCATGCGTCCTGATTGTGGAGTTTCTAAGTGTACACTTTGAGAAGGTAGGCTGCACACTGAACGCCTTCAGCATTTTGAGCTATGGGCACTGGAGAAGTCATACCAAAGGCAACCAAATTTGCTGGTCTCTGGAAAACGTCACTTACGATATGGGAAATGGCTCCTTTAGTCTTTAATTCAAACCAGTGTTATGCATGTTGTACTTAAAGAAATTTTCAACTTAAAAATTTAGGTTTCATCTCTCTCTTTTCTGACAATGATGCTCAAAGAAAAATCAGAGTGCTAAATACTTTTTATGTTAATTTTTTTTTTTTTGAGACAGTGTCTTGCTTTGTAGTTCAGGTTGCCCCTGAGCTCACTATGTAGCCCAGGCAAGCCTCGAACTCAGTAATCCTCCTGTCTCTGCCTCCCAAGTGCTGGGATTACAGGCGTGAGCCACCACGCCTGGCATTATGTTAATATTTGATATTTATCTACAAGTAGTACCTATTTTAAATATATTCCAAATAAATACATGTTAAATGTAAATACATATGTGTATTTACATATTTTATGTATTATATATATATATTCATAAATACCTGCATAAATATACTATGATGGTTAATTATATGTATCACCTTAACTGAGAGTTGTTCAGAAATTTTATGAAACATTATTTCTGGGTATATCTGGGAGGGTATTTCCTGAAGAGATTAGCCATTTGCATCAATAGAGTAAGTTCAAGAACTGAAGAGGGCAAAAATGTGGAGGAAGAGAGAATTCCTGCTGTCTGCCCGACTGAATAAGGTGGACGTCAGTGTCCTGCTACCCTAGGTCTAGGACTTGCACCATCAGGTGTGCTAGCCCCCAGGCCTTCAGATTCGGATTGGAACATGAACCACTGGCTTTCCTGGGTCTCTAGTTTATAGAAGGCAGGTTATAGATTTTTTTCAGCCTCTATGCCAGTTTGTTATGTGTCTTTATATGGCATATATATATATGTATTTTATATGTGTATTATACATATGTATATTTTATATGTATGTGTATTATATATATATGTGCATATGTGTACCCCCCCACACACATATATATACACACACAATGTATATAGGCATAAGTGTAAAATTTGTTGATTCTGGAAACCATATATATATATATATTATGTATAATAGGTATGTGTACTATACATATATAATATATATAATTTGTTTAAAGCCTATTTATTTTGATGCTTAATTTATTTTAATGTTTAAAGTCTCAATCTTTAAAGTTGCAATTATCTCCAGTCCGAGACTTTGATAATCAAGTGTAAGCTCCTTTGATCAACATCAGAATCATTTTGGAAATACATAATCCTGAACTCAGCTGTAGGTCCCTTAAATCTAAATCTGGCATTATCTAAACATGAATTTTAATATAATGTGTATGTTATTCATTTTCACATCAAAATTTGGAAAATTTTTCTCTGGGAATAATTTACTAATAAATAAAACCAACTGTTTTAATACAGAAAAAGATTTTAAACATGATGTGCAGTACCTGTGAGCTGACAGACAGGCTGGGGAAAGCAGACTTAATAAGGTGTTACAGCTGGCAGGCAGGGAAGACCGGAGCTGTGGGCCAGTCTGTCTTTGGTCATGCTGACTTTTTCTTTTTGTGTAAAAGAAGCTTATTAATTAAATAGGCTTAGATTCTAAACAACATGGAGAAAAATCAATTAGAACACCTTGGAGAGTGAGAGAGAACTTGGGGAAAATTCATTATCAGATAGCCTGTGTTTCTTGAGTGAGAAGGTCAGGTATGAACTCTCCTTGTCACCAAGTAATAATGCCTAAAAAAAAATCACAGGGAAATGATGGCTTTTGCACATGTCATTATGTATATATGTGTAGATAGATAGAAAGATAGATAATAAACTATAAGTAGCAAACATCCTAAATGAGCATCAATCTCTTAAAACAAAAGATAGATGCAAAAACTGTCCAGTACAAATGAAAGACAAGTTTCATCACTTAATGTGCCACTATTTCTTATGTTTTTATGGGTTTGTATTAAATTTAGGTTGTCCGGTAAGAATAACTAGAAAAAAGTCATTTGCTGCATTGGAAACTTCAATTCAGAGTAACTTAGTTTTATGAATTCTGGGGAAATTACTTGACTGGCTTTCTAAATCTTCAGTGTTCCAAAGAGCCTATTGTCGCAAACCTCCTTCCTCTCCTGTACTCCTGCAGCCTTTTCCTCCCTGCAGCTGGACAGATTTGTTTAAAATGTAAGTTATGACATATCACTTCTCTGCTCAATGCCCTCTGAGGACTTTCCATCACGTTAAGAATGAAACCCACAATTCTTATTTTGCCCTTCAAGGTCATTATCTGGCCCATGGTTCCCCTTCCTTATCACTCTTTCTCTTTCTATCCCCCCCCGCCCCACTGCCCTTTTTTCTTTGATTGACAAGTATGCCATGGCCTCGTGCCTTTGCTCACACTTCCTGCCCTCAGCTCACTTCCTTCATCCTTCTAGGCTTCTGTTCCAGGCATCTCCATGGTGTGATTTCTTTGACCACCCAAACTGCAGTTTTATCCCTCCATCATTTTTTAAGCCCTGCGCTAGCTGGCACATTGGTTTTCCTTCCTTTTGATGTTGTAGAAAATAATAAATGTTTGCCTTTCTTTCCCTCCCTTCCCCCGCTTCTTGTTTCTCCCTCCCACACCCTTCCCATCCCCTGCACTAGTCAAACTTTGGTATGTTTCTTATTCCTACTCTATTCCTATGCCTAGCATGTATGAGTGGGAAGGTTTCAGTAAATATTTATTGAATGAATTATTTAATCTGGTCAACTCATCCTTCTGCTCAAGCATCCAAATGATTTCTTTTCTTGACCCATATCTCAAGAAATATACTTGAATTAATAGTGGGCCTTTGCTTCTCCTAATGTCTGAGGGTAAGGCCATGGGATGAAAGCTATTGTTTTTTGCATATTGCCTTGGCTTGTACATTTGGTATCTTATTATTTCTATTCACAACAACCTTGTGAAGAAGGCATTGTGCTTATATTATAGATCCATAGAGATGAAGAGAGGTTAAATAGTTTAAACAAGTTAAGAGCTTTAGAATAAGAGGCATCACAAAGAAAATAAGCCACAGGTCTAAGGAGGATGTTAAGTATAGAATTGACAAAAGATTAATATGCAGAGGAAATACAGAACACTTACAAATTAACTAGAAAATGATAGATGTCCCTGTGGCCAGGCAATTTACAAAGGAAGAATTTGAACTGACTGGTAAATAGGTGACGTTTCCTTTAACTAGTAAACAGAAAACTGAGTTAAAATAAAGAATGCTCTACAAAGCAAGACCCTGTCTCAAAAAAAAAAATAAACAATGCTATTTTGGATATACCAGACTAAGGAAAGTTTAAAATTTCAACAATACTAAAAGTAAGGAAATAGGAAGCATGTATTACACTATTGATAGAAGTATAATTCAGTTAAGTCCTTTAAGGAGCTATGGGCAATTGATATTTTGATAAAGAATAAGATACTTGTTCTTTATGACCCAGAAAGTACACTTTTAGGTATGTATTGTGGAGCTATATTCAAAATATTTAACAATTACTATTAAGGTTATCAAACAAAATAAATGTAAGCTATAATGTCTGACGTGGTCATATTAGTAAAATTCACTTGAAGATTAGTCTTGTGTATGTGTTAAAGAATCTCCTGCATATGTTCTTGAAATGTTTTTACAGTGTTCACTATGGTGTTGTTTGTAATTGCAAGCAAACAAAATAAAAAATACTGTAACTATGTATCTATCTGTGTACAGTAATAGACAAAATTATTGTGTAGCCATAGGAGGGTATGCTTCCAACAATTTAAATTAGTGAATGAGGTCAGCTTGGAAAAATTTCACTAGATAATGAATGAGGAAAGACATTTTAAAAATAAATAACAGAGAAGGACATTATTCATGTAAAATTTAAAATTTGAAAAATAATACTGTGCATTTTTCTAGGCACATGAATAAACAGTAGCCTTGGAAAGGATACAATGGGATGAAGCACAGCAACTTCAGGGAAGTGGTTACCCACGGAGTGCAAAGGAGGGAAATAAAATGAGGTAGAAGTTGGGCTGGAGAGGAGATTTAGCTCAGTGGTTCCGGTGCCTGCCTAGCAAGTGCAAGGTCCCTGGTTTGACCCCTTCTAACCACATACAAAAATAATGGGCATGGCAACTCACACTCACCAGCTATCAATACCACATACCACAGTGCTGGGCGTGGTGGCTCTAGCCTATAATCCCAGCACTTGGGAGGCAGAGACAGGAGGATTGCTGAGTTTGAGGCTTGCCTGGGCTACATAGTGAGCTCAGGGCCAGCCTGAAATACAAAGTGAGACCCTGTCTCAAAAAAAAATGAGGTAGAAGTTTCTATAATCATTAATTTAAAAAATGAGGTCTAAGACAAATATGACAGAATATTAAGATTTGCTATATTTAGGTATAGGCATGTGTTACTTTTGGAAATTTAGGTGTTGCATAGAACTTATGTTCTACCTAGATCTTTTTTTTTTTTCAAAACCAGAGAGATTTTCACTTCTTAAAATTCAGAAGAGAGACCAGCTCTACCTTTTAGTAGTTGTTTTCCCAATAGTATTAACAACATAACTCAATAGTGTCACAGTGTTGAATTGTTTAGTGGAAATATTCCAGGGGCCTATGTTCTATCTGAAGGTACAAGATTCAAAGAGTACAAGATGGTCAAATGGTGTGATTATCAGCAAACTAGTAAAGAGCCTATGTTTTGCCAAAAATAAGACCTAATCAGAAAATTAGCACTGGTTGTTACTATGGTGATGGCCAGTGCCATACAAAAGATTATACTTCACTAATCTCTTGTTCAGTGGCTACTCAGTAAGGACAAGTAAGACCTGGGGATAAAGGCGGACTTTTTTTTTTTGAGGCAGGGTCTCCCTTTGTAGTTCAGGCTAGCCCTGAGCTCACTATGTAGCCCAGGAAAGCCTCGAACTTACCAATCCTCCTGCCTCTGCCTCCTCTTTGGATATATCCAAACCCAACTTATCATCTTTCCCTCAGACCTGCCCTTTTTCTACTTGTCTCTTAGAAATGATGATGACTTCATCAGAAACTCTGAGGTCATTTAAAATCTACTCTCAGCAACTTTCAATACCCCATTGTCATTATCTATAATCACTAGGTTGCACAATTGATCTTTTGAACTTATTACTAACTGGAAATTTCTCTCTCTCTCTCTCTCTCTCTCTCTCTCTCTCTCTCTCTCTCTCTCTCTCTCTCTCTCTCTCATCAGGGTCTGGCTTTGTAGTTCAGGCTGGCCCTGAGCTCACCATGTAGCCCAGGCAATCAGCAAACTCAGCAGTCCTCCTGCCTCTGCCCCCCGAGTGCTGGGAAGGCTGACATTTTTGATTTTAGTTTTCAAGGCTGATTATTTTCTGGTGAAATCTTTTGAGAGAAACACAGCTTTTCTTCGTATACTCCTGAGTTAGATGACAGGTCACGGAGCTAGACTGGAATGCACTTACTTGCTAGCAACTCCACATTGTAGGAGTCCTGGCATCGCATGAAACAGGGAATTTTCCTCACTTTGCTGCTGTTGGGTAAGTCAGGGTTTGGGGAAACTTTGGGCATCCTGTGAACTCCACATGGTTGCTGTGTATTTGCTTCTGGATTTTTTCCAAGGGTGCAGATGTTTTGCTTAGTTTTAAAATGGTTCAAAAAGCCTCATGGTTTGCCATGAAAACCTACAGAATTAGGTTACTGAGTCAATAATGGACTTTGACTCTGGTAATCTAAATCATTAAACCTGGCCATCTACGTGTGGGAAACCAGTGGCCTGGACTGTTTCTTCTTTTTCTCAGTGCCAAATTATGAGTGAGTTAAGACCTTGGAGGCTCCCAGGGTTCAGAGTTGCAACTGACATATGCATGAAAGCCTTTCAACTCACTGCCATACCATGGCATTTGCTATGATTGAATACTGAAAAAAATATGGAAGCTATGTATATGACAGCAGAAAATGTATCTGGCAAAAACTCTGTTAAACATTTCCACTGAATCAGCCAATTTTTTTCTTTAAAACACCATTATTATATATTTAACCACGTTTTGTTTTCCTTTTCTACAGTGTTCTTTGACCCTCAGGTAATACTCTTATAATTTTAAGATTCATATTTTCTGGCATATCTAATGCTCTACTTAAGATATTTTTGAAGTACCTGATATAGTTAATATTTATTTAGTGTTTTGCATGAGCTACTTACATATGATGTATCATGATACTACACTGATGATAATTAGATATATGGTAAGTAAGAAAAAAATCCAAGTTGTATTGAAGAACTTATATTAAGTCAATTTCTTTGTGCTTTAGGTTAACTTGAAAAATACCACGAAGAAAATTCTTCTTGTTATCTAAGTCATATGTATAAAGTTCAATATGTAGTTTTAATGCTAAAATGTAAATATTTAAACATGATGAAACTGGGTTTCATCTAAAAATGTTTTGGGTACACATAAATTTAATTTTTCTTATTTTAGACATAAAAGTTTATATATTGAACAGCCTCAGGTATTATAAAGAATAGGGTTGAGAAATGATGTGAAAAGTGAACACTTTCTTAGGAAATAGTTATTAAAATTCATTAGAAATAAATATTGTTCATCAGATGATTTTATGAAAATTTTAGGAAAGAATAGGATAGATATGTGATGAAATTAATAATGATATACCAATGAACTGATTCCCTAGATAATATAAAAATGCTCTTATTTCAAAGAAATGCTAATAAAAGAACTTTAATAGTCTCTGCATGACAACCAAAAGTGATAGCAGGATCCATAAGCTGATAAATATGTTTTCTTTATAAGTAAAATAATTTAGTAGTCTAGCTTCTGTGGTACCTTTTCTTTCGGTAATTTACCTTCCCTTGGAGACAAGGATGGGGTCCTAGCGGCTGTGTTTGTGTTAGAGAACTCTGACACCACTAACCTTCCCCAAGGCAGCACTTAATAGGACCAAGAGCACACAGACACTGACCCTAACTGGACCTTTTTTTTACATAGATATTACCCTGGAGCTGAGACCTTCTAGCCCAATCTAGATTAATGGCCTGAGCAAATGTAATATACACTAGGGATCTATAGGATCAGGCATCTTCCACTATGTACATGGAGAAACAGCCAAGGAAGAGGCTACAGGAGACATGCAGAGAAAAGCAGAAAGAGGGCCAACAAAAGACAAAAACAAAAATGCCTGTGAAAAGATAAGAACCACATTTATTGATTCCATAAGAAATTAAAACATTTATGTAAAATTGCATGTAGTTCTGGATAGGATATGAGCCTAAAAGCAATTAGTTTAGCTCTCGAGGGATTTCACTGGATACGAGAAATGGGTTCAAATTGAAATTTTAATTAGGGCCCCAAAACACATTGGTATACTTATTCCTCAAAGTTCACCACACTTTGCAAGCTTAGGGGAGATTGGATGGACTTTAGATAAGCTGAGTAAACATTGCAGCAGAATTTTCCTCTGTTGGAAGAGCTAGAAGAAAATAGCAGTTTGCAATAGGAGAGAGGATCTGAAGGGTAACATTTACATGTGGTGGCAAAGAAGTGACTTGCTTTAGATATTATTTCTGTGCTACACGGGGAGGAGATAGTAAACACTGAAGCTGCTTTATAAACTTGAATGACACTAAAGTTTCAGCAGCAAAGGGGAGTGAAGAGGAGGAGTCAGCACAAACAGATAAAACCGCCTCCCTTCCATCTTTCCACTTAATTACAGTTAATCAATACAACAAGATATCCTGATTATCATGTCTCTTTTTTTATTAAAGAAAGGGCACTTGGGTTACAAGATGGGCAGCAAGAGGGTGAAATGTTTTGCTGACTATCTCAGTATTCCTAGGAAAAGTACTTGCTGTTTTTGTAAAAATTGGATTTTCAAGTTTAAGCTGAAAAATAAAGATAACCCACACAGTCTTCTCTCCTTATCTCCCTGTCTGTATTAATTTTTTCTTCTTCATTTTCATTTTTCATTACTATATGTTTGCAATACATAATGATTATGCTCATTGCGGGGAGGTGGTACATGTATATAACACAGCTTAATTCATATTTTCTCTTCTCCTTCCCACTTCCCTTCATCTCTTGGTGCCTCTCAATGTTACAAAAAGTCTGCCTTTCTGATTGGTATCATCTAATTCTTATTTCATTCTTTATTTACACTTTAGGCTTCTCATGTAAGAGAAACCATGTGATATTTAAACTCATGTGTTAGGTTTATTTCACTTAACATTATGGTCTCAAGTTAAACGCATTTTCATAAAAATGACTGAAAGTTATCCTTTTTCGTGGTATAGTAGTAATCCATTGTGCATAGATGTCATGTTTTCTTTATTGATCTGTTGATAAATATTCACATGAATGGATCACTGTTATATAATATCTTAACCTTTCCAGGAAGATACCTAGAAGAAGAAAACCTGGTTTGAATGGAATTTCTGTTTTTGTTTTTTTTTTCTTTTTGAGACAGCGTCTCGCTTTGTAGTTCAGGCTGGCCCTGAGCTCACTATGGTGCCCAGGCAAGCCTCGAGCTCAGCAACCCTCCTGTCTCTGCCTCCCGAGTGCTGGGATTACAGGCGTGAGCCACCACGGCCGGCTCTGGTTTTTGTTTTTTAAGGAATCTCCATACTGATTTCCATGATGGTTGTATTAATTTACATTAGTACCAATAATGTACAAGTGTTCATTTCTCCCCCACAGCTTCTACAAAACTTGTTATTATTTGATTTCTTTTTTATTTTATATCTTGATAGCCAATTTTTCTGGAATAAGATGGGAACTCAATGTTGTTTTAATTTGCATTCATCTAGTCTCAGAGATACATTTTTTCACATATTTATTGGCCATGTGTACTTCTTCTGAATCATGTCTACTCATCGTAGTTGTCCATTTTTGATTGGGTCTTTTTTTGGGGGGAAACTACTTTTTTGTATTCTTTATACATTCTTTTTTTAAAAATTGAACTCTTTATTGGTACAATTTATATACATCTCACAATCACGTATAACATTGGGGAATTTGTACCAGTATATGACACAAGTTAATTCTCATTTTTACCAATATCCCTACCCACCCACACCCCCCACCCCCTTTATACATACTCTTTTATTTTCTTTCCATATCATATTTATTCCTTCCCCTCACTACATTCTCACACCAAATTTCCTATGGAAATTTCCCAATCTGTAAAAGCTGTCATACTTTCTAGAGCTCACTTGCCTCTACAGGTGTTCATGTCAAAGACAAGATCCGGAATTTGCCTATCTGTGATGTATTGATTTCACTTATTAGTATATCCTCCAGGTGTCTCCATTTGCACCTACATGGATCAATCTTGTCATTCTTTATGGCAGAGTAATACTCCATTTTATAAGAAAACCACATCTTTATCCACTCTCCAGTTAATGGGCATTTGGGTTGTTTCCAAGATGGAGCTATCACGAACTGAGCTGCTATGAACAAGGGTGTACATCTGTCTTTCCAATGTGATTTTTAAAATTCTTTTCAGTGTATTCCTAGCAGGGGGATAGCAGGGTCAAATGGGATCCCTATTCCTAGTTTTCTAAGAAATCTCCACAGAGATCTCCACAATGGGTGCACAAGTCTGCAATCCCACCAACAGTGGAGAAGGGTTCCTTTCTCCCCACAACCACGCCAACATTTATTATTAGTTGATTTTGTGATAGCAGTCATTCTTTGTGGAGTGAAATGAAATCTCAGTGTTGTTTTCATTTGCATCTCTCGAATGATCAGTGATGTGGAACATTTCTTCATATGCTTCTTGGCTGCTTTGACTTCTGCCTCTGAGAAGTGTCTGTTCATTTCAGATGCCCATTTTTGAGTTGGGTCTTTAACCTTGGGGATGCTGATCTGTTTGAGTTCTTTATATATTGTAGATAGTAGACCTTTTCTGATAAACAGCTAGAAAATATTTTTTTCCCATTTTGTTGGCTGTCTTTTAGCAGTGCCAGTGACTTCTTTGGCTGTGCAGAAGCTTTCCAGTAGGATGAGATCCCATTTGTTGATTTTTTCTGTTACTTTTTGTGCTATAGAGGTTTTATTCATAAAGCCTCTGCCTAAGCCAATGTCTCTAAGAGTTTTACCTAGCCTATTTTCCAGCAGGCTTGTTGTTTCTGTTTTAATGTTTAAGTCTCATATCCATTGTGAGTTTAGTTTTGTGCATGGTGAAAGAGATAGGTCTAGCTTTAGCTTTTGGCAGGCTAAAGCCCAGTTTTTCCAGCGACATTTGTTAAAGAGGCTGTCTTTCTTCCATTAGGGATGTTTGCCTCCTTTGTCAAAGATAAGGTGGCTTAGTGTGTCCAGAGTTGTTTCTGGGTCTTCTAATCTATTCCACTGGTCCTCGGGTCTGTTACTTTGCCAGTACCATGCATTTCTTTTTTTAATCACAGCGGCTTTATAGTAGAGTTTTAAATTGGGGATTATAATACCCCCTGCCATGTCGTGGTTGCTTAGAATTACTTTTGCTATTCTAGGTTTCTTGTGTTTCCAGATGAATTTTTGTATTGTTTTCTCTAGTTCTGTGAAGTATAGCATTGGAATTTCAATTGGAATTGCATTGAAACTGTAGAGTAGTTGTGGGAGTATAGCCATTTTGACAATGTTGGTTCTCCCAACCCAGGAACAAGGGATATCTTTCCACTTTCTGGTTTCCTTTTCTATCTCAGTTTTCAGAGTCCTATAGCTTTCAGAGTAGAGGTCTTTCACTTCCTTTGTTAGGTTGATTCCTAGATATTTCAATTTCTGGGTGCTACTGTGAAAAGGATTGACTCCCCAATTTCTCTTTCAGTGAGTCTGTTGTTTGTGTAGACAAAGGCTGTTGATTTTTGAGCATTGACCCTATATCCACCCACACTACCAAATCTGGTAATTAAGTCTAGCAGTGTTTTGGTTGAGTTTTTAGGATCCTCTAGATAGAGCAACATATCATCAGCAAATAATGCCAGTTTAACTTCTTCCTTTCCTATCTTTATTCCTTTTACATCTTTGTCCTGCCTGATTGCTATGGCTAATGTTTCCAGTACTATATTGAACAAGAGTGGTGTCAACAGGCATCCTTGTCTCATTCCTGACCTTAGAGTAAATGATTTCAGTTTTTGGCCATTGAGTATGATGCTGGCTGTTGGTTTCTCATAAATAGCTTGTATTAAATTGAGATAAAGTCCATTGATTCTAATTCTCTGTAGGGTTTTGATCATAAATGGGTGTTGGATTTTGTCAAATGCTTTTTCTGCATCTATGGAGATAATCATATGGTTTTTGTCCTTGAGTCTGTTAATATAGTGTATTACATTGATTGATTTATGTATGTTGAACCAGCCTTGCATCCCTGGGATAAATCTGACTTGATCAGGGTGTATGATTTTCTTGATAACTCTCTATATTCTGTTTGCAAGTATCTTATTGAGGATTTTTGCGTCAATGTTCATTAGAGAGACTGGCCCATAGTTCTCTTTCTTGGTGGGATCTTTCCCTGCCTTTGGAATCAAGGTGATGGTTGCTTCAAGGAATGATTTGGGGAGTACTGCTTCCCTTTCAATTTCATTAAAGAGACCGAGAAGTTCTGGTATTAACTCTTTAAATGTTTTGTAGAATTCGGCAGTGAAGCCGTCAGGACCAGGGCTTTTCTTTGTTGGTAGGTTTTATTTTTTATTACATTTTCAATTTCCCAGGTTGATATTGGGTTGTTTAACATTTTTATATCCTCTTCATTTGGCTGTGGAAGTTCATATGTGTCTAGGAATCTATCCATTTCTTCTAGATTTTCCATCTTCTTGGAGTATAGATTTTCAGAGTACGTGTTTATGATCCTTTGGGCTTCTTCGGGATCTGTGCTGATTTCTCCATTTTCATTCCTTATAGCATGGATTTGAGCCTTTTCCTTCCTTTGTTTGATAAGGTTGGCTAAGGGTCTGCCGATCTTATTTATCCTTTCAAAGAACCAACTCTTTGATTCACTGATTCTTTGTATTGTTCTCTTTGTCTGCATTGCATTAATTTCTCTCTGATGCTTATAATTTCCTCTCTAGTATGTGCTTTGGCTTTGTTTTGCTCCTCTTTTTGTAATTGTCTGAGGTTCATAATTAGATTGTTTATTTCAGTTTGCTCTATTTTCTGAGTGTAGGCATTCAGTGCTATGAATTTCCCTCGCAGAACTGCTTTCATTGTGTCCCATAAATTCCTGTACGTTGTGCTTGGGTTGTCGTTTAGTTGTAGAAACTGTTTAATTTCTTCTTTAATTTCTTTTGTGGCCCATTGTTTGGTTAACAGAGTGTTGCTCAATTTTCATGTGTTTGTAAGGATCTTGGAACTTCTTCTGCTATTCAGCTCCAGTTTTAAGGCACTATGGTCTGATAGTGTGCAGGGGATAACTTTGATTCCTTTGCATGTACTTAAGTTTGTTCTATGGACTAGAATGTGATCTGTTTTGGACAATGATCCATGAGCAGCTGAGAAGAAGGTATATTCTCGCTTTGAAGGGTGAAAAATTCTGTAGGCTTCTAATAAGTCCATTTGCTCAAAAGTTTGATTTAGCTCAAGTATTTCCTTACTGATTCTTTGTCCAGTTGTTCTGTCAATTTGTGACAGTGGAGTATTAAAATCCCCTACTAGTATTGTATTCATGGAAACTGGCTTTTCATGTCCAGTAATGTTTGTTTTATATAGTTGGGTGCGTTAGAGTTCAGTGCATAAATATTTATAATTGTTATTTCTTTCTCTTGGATAGTTCCCTGTACGAGAATATAGTGACCTTCTTTATCTCTTTTAATCAGTTTGGGTTTGAAATCTATTTTATCTGCAAACAAGATAGCCACTCCTGCTTTTTTGCAGTTTCCTGTGGCATGGAGGATTGTTTTCCAACCTTTTATTTTCAGTCTATGGGTTTCCTTCTGAATTAGGTGTGTTTCCTGTATGCAGCAGATTGTGGGATCTTGCTTCTTGATCCAATCTGCTAGTCTGTGTCTTTTAATTGGCCCATTGAGGCCATTGACATTAATGGTTATGACTGATATGAACATATTCAGAGCTGCTATGTTTCCCTGTTCTTGGTTCTTTTCTTCTTTGCTTTTCCTCTTTTCTATTTAGTTTCTTGTTTGCCCCAATGAATTTACTCTCCTGGGTCTCATGGGTATGGAATTTTCTGTGTTTTTTTTTCAAGATGTTCTTTAGGATGTTTTGGAGTGCAGATTTCGTATTTGTGAAGTTTTTCAGGTGTTCTTTATTGTGGAAGTATCTTATTTCCACGTCTATTCTGAAAGATAGTTTTGCAGGATACAACAGTCTAGGTTGGAGGTTGTTTTCCTGCAATGCCTGAAATACTTCCCTCCACGCTCTCCTTGCACTGAGTGTTTGTGTTGAAAAGTCTGCTGTGATCCTAATGGGCTTCCCTTTGTAGGTGATCTTCTTCCTTTTTCTCCCCGCTTCCAGTATTTCATTCTTCTGTTGTGCATCTGGAACCTTGATAATTATATGTCTAGGTATAGATATTTTTATGTCACGGTGTTCTGGAGTCTGATAGGTCTCATTTATCTGTATGTCTTTTTCTTTTCCTGTGAAGTTTTCTGTTGTTATCTCTGACAATACCTTTTTTATTTCTTTCACTGTCTCCTGCTTCCTCAGTGACTCCAATCAGTCTCATATTATTTTTCTTTGAGTCATCTAGAAGCTGTTGAATTGATTTCTCATGGCCCCTTGTTCTTTTCCATAGATTATACCTTTCCTGCTCATTGGCTGCTATCCTGTCCTCTAGGTCTGAGATTCAATTCTCTGCTTCATTCATCCTACTGCGCAAGCTTTCATTCTCCTTCATCATTCCCTGGAGCTCTGCTTGAAGCTGTTTAAAAGGTTCCATTGCTTCTACTATCTTGGATGGATTCTATCATCTCGCTCATCTCTTCTTTAATGATGTCTTTCACTGTGGACAGTATCCCTGTTTCGTCTCAGAGATGAGTTCTGATTTCCATTTTACTAGATCTGCTTTAGTTACCATCTCCAAGAGTCCTGGTATTTGAGTTTGTTTGCTCTATTTCCTTTTTCACTGAATTTCCCTGTGGTGGTGATCTTTGTGTCTGGTTTTTTGTGTATTTTCTCATTTCTACTCTTTTGTTGTTATTAATGCTCTTCTTTGCCTGATGACAGGGCAATGTTTGTTGCAGATGTTTTTCTATTATCTGGGGCCCTTTGGATGTGGCACTTTCCTGGGGTGTCCTCCTTGAATCTGTAATGACCCTTGAGAGTTCTCAGTTCTGACACATCATGGGAGGTATTTGAGCACAACAATCACATCATGCTTGTTACCACCATGCATTCTTGATATTAGCTCTTTGACTGAGGAGTGCCTGGCAATAATGTTTTCCTATTCTGTAGGTTGTCTTTTTACATTTTCATTTTTCTTTGCTGTGCCAGAAGCATTTTAGTTTGGTATAATCCCATTGGTTAGTTTTTGATGTTATTTCTTTTGCAGTTGGGGTTCTGGTCAGAATACCCTGGCCTATGCCTGTGTCTTCAAGGCTTTTACCTTTTTTTATCACTTGGCAAATTGTTTTTATTATAATATTTAGATCTTTGATTAATTCTAAATTTAGCTTAGTATATGGCAAGAGAGATATGGGTCTACATTCAATCTTCTGCATATGAATAGCCAATTTTTTAGCACCATTTGCTAAAGAGGTTATCTTTCCTCATATGCATGTTTCTGGCCCCTTTGTCTAAGATCAAATTGCTATAAAGATTGAATATTCCTCTGGGGTTGTTTCTTTGTTCTATATTCTGTTGTACTGATTCACATAGTTTGTTTTTGTGTCAGTACCATGCTCTTCTGTGACTGTAGCTCTGTAATATAATTTAAACCCCTGGACTGTGATGTCTCTTGCTTTCGTCTTTTTGTCTAGGATTGCTTTTGCTATTCTCAGTTTCTACTAGTTCCATATGAAATTTAGGATTGATTGCTCTTGTTTCTTTAGATCAAAGTATAGAGAGGAGTTGGGAATTAGAAATGATTCATTTTCTCAGAGTTAGACAAGTTCTTTTTTCCTCCTGTCTCTGCCTCTCTCTTGTTTCTTGAGGAATGTTTTGGTAGTTTGATTGGGATTGTATTAAATCTATAAATCACTTTTGGAAGTATGCCCATTGTGACAATGTTGTCCTTGCCTACTCAGGATTAGGAGATATATTTTTATTTTCTGATGCTCTCTCTGATCCCCTTTTACATTCCCTTTGTTCAAGAGTAGGTTTCTAGTGCTTTTTGGCTATGTATTTCCATTAAGTAGAAGTACTGACCCTGAGTCTCGCAGGGTTTTTTATTCCATGGAATTCTCTATCCTTATCAGTATCTGGGTATTTGACTACATTTCAAATCAGTGGGAGCTTGTGATGTAGTCTAGGTGTAGCCAAGTGTGAATGCTGTTAAAGCCGCTGGTTCAGATGACCTTGATATTGGGTCTCTTCATGACTATAGCTCAAGTTTTCTACTCTGTTGCTCTTTCACTTCTTTTTCTAATTGCTGCTGACTGTTCAAAACTTGGCCTTTTTGACAGACTTCCAATTTATATAAAGTCACAGCAATTCCCAATAGAATCCTGCATTGTCAGAGTCCCCATTAAATAAATATCCAGGAAAAAAGTTTAATTTGCTTTAGTCTTTCTCATTCAAGTATAGTACACCTCACTGGAGCCTTTTCTTAGTAATGGAAAATTCACTGCCTCAACACAGAATATTTTATGATTATTTTTCCAATTTATCAGTTAAGATAATTTGGTTTTCTTAATTTATTATTTCATATAATGCAAAGTTGAAATGTAAAGGATTCCTATGTTTATTGATTGAATTCAATGAATATGTCTATGAAAGGCAAGGAGAAAAAATCTTAGGAGAAATTGAGGGAGTCCTTCTAATTGCAGATCAGGTCTGATAGCTGTGAATGAAGAGGAGAAAGGGAGAAGGACTGGATGGGAAGAGCCCCAAGCTGCAAAATAAGAACCAGCCTAAAAAGGAGTTGTGCCAGAAGTGCGGCCCAGAGAAGGTTCTCATGCTGGTATGACTCTCAAATCTTCATTCAGGAAAGAGCTTATTAATCAACTATAGAGAGCACAGTTTGTAGACAGCTCCAAGCTGCAGATTATACCTGATAGCATTTCAGTCAAGGCCAAACTATTACAGGAAACCTTAGCCAATAACTACTGTGATTAGTAAGCTCTTTCTTGAATGAAGATTTGAGCAGCATACCACCATAGCTGCCACAGAAAGTTTAATTCAGTAGCCTCCTTATCAGGATCTGGGTATTTTCAAGGTTTCCATTTTGTAATGCTAAGCATGTTGATATTCTTCACATTGATGTCCTCACTGTCTAAAAATGAGTCACAGTCTTGTACTTTCACACTTATATAAAAGCAAGAAGGAGAATTTAGATTAATTTTTAAGGGAGGGAACTCTCAGATTCTGTGGAACACTTTCCTGTTAGTTTCTGTTGTGGTTTAAATCTAAAATGTTCCCCCAAATTCTCATATGTGTGTGGTAGATGACTGGATAATGCAGAGCCATCTATTGATAAGCTCAGTAGCTAGGTAAATGTGCTGATAGAGAATGGTTGGAGATAGGACATGTGAGTGTGACCTGGAAAGGTATATTTTTGTCCCTAGCTCTTCCATTCTCACTCTGTGTCCTGGATGCCACAGGTTGAGATCCTTTTCCTCCACCATGCTCCTCTGCCCTCCTTTTTGTGCCTTGGAACCAGCCAGCAGTGGATTTAACTGTGAGACAAAATCAGCCTCTCCTTCTTTAAGTTGGTTTGTTGGGTGTCCTGTCACAGCAACAGGATAATGGTTGAGACAGTGTCAGCTATCCCTGGAAGTTTGTAGTACTACAGAAAACTGCCTGGTTAACCAAAGACTGAAAATGACAAAGACATCTAAGGCCCAGGAAGAACAGTAGGAAATATTGCATTGTGTGAAAAGAACTCTACAACATATTTCTTTTTCTATGAACTGAATTATATAATGCTTTAACAATGTTCTTGTCTCTTCTATGCTTCTGTACCCCTTATCCTGCTTCTTTGTTGAATCTATTATTTTCCACACTGGTAATCTCTTCTACTTAAAATATTTTTGAACATAAGGAAGCTATGTGAACTTTCTAAGCATTATTCTCCTAATCTGTAAGATAAAACAAAAATGTCCCCTCATATGAGTGCTATGTGTTAAAGAGGGTAAGGTGTAGGCCAACAAATGTGACCAGTTATGACAAAGGATCAAAAGCAGGAGGTGAAGTAATCCACTTAATTTTAATTTACTGAGATATTTGCCATGTTGTAGGCATTGTTTTAAGCACTTAACATAATGGCAGAAGAGACAAAGTTTCTTACCAGTGATACAATTTAGGAGAGAATGTCAAAAAATGTATTTCAAATAATCATTGTTGATGCATAATTTGTTCAATAAATTACTCATTACTTTTACTCATTAAGTAAAATATGTTCAACATTATGTTATTACAATACAAGAATAATTCTTTTAGAAACTTTAGAAAACAATGAAGATTAAAACCACTCAAAATCCCATAATAGGACTTCTCATGAGGCCATCCTGCAAGACTCAGGCCCAGAAACTTCATCTGGGGAGTAAGTACTGGGGTTGTGCTTGGACTTATGCAGAGGCCTAATGGCCAATGATATCAGGAAGATGACTCAAGAATAAATTTCTTAAGGGTTCTAAATATTAACAAGAAAGATATTTGCAACAAGCAATTTATAGACATTAATCCAGGAATTATACCACAAACACTAATAATAGCAAAAAATTCAAAATGATAAAAACCCAAATAATACCTGAATCCAGAATTCCCAATCTTCATAGGGAAAAATAGGGAGCAAAGAAATGGACCACCCTGAAACAACCACTTGGACTTCTTGAACTGGCCACAGAAGAGGATATGGAGAAAATGAAACAGAATAAATCTCTCAGATAACAGCACAAATGATGATCAGAGTGAATGACATAGATTAAACAAAATAGAGGACCTTAGGAATATGAGGAAAGCCCAGCATAGAAAACAAATGGGATCCAATAAACAGGTTCAAACAGAAATTCAAGAAACTAAAAACTCCATTGAAAGCTTACATAGTAGAGCTAGTGAATTCAAAGACTGAGTTCCAGACATAGAAGACAGGATTGCAGTTAGTGACTAGGAAAGGAAAGATTTCTTAAAATAGGAAGGGACCAGGAGAAAGTAATCCAGCAGCTGGTAGATGATGTAAAGAACAGCAACTTAAGAGTGACCAGAGTCAGTGAAGAAACAGGAGCAAGCGCAAATGACAGAAAACAAACAAACAAACAAAACTATTCACAGATGTAATGGCAGAAATCTTCCTAAGCATGAGAAAATAATTTGACATACAGATAAGTGAGACATACAGGACTCAAACTAACCATGATCAAAGAAAATCCATACCTAGGCATACTTATAATAGTCACAATACCAGAATATCAACAGAATTTTGATAAGCAGTTAGAGAAAAGAAACCAATCACATACAAAGGAAAGTCCATCAGAATTATGGCAGACTTTTCAACACAAATGCTAAAATAAAGCAGAGCCTGGAATGAAGTATTTCAAACTCTATAAGAAAATAACCTCCAACCTCGATTGATGTATCCTGCAAAACTGATTGGGAAATAAGATATTTCCACAACAAATAACACCTGAGACACTTCATGCATACTAAACCCTCATTATAAAAAAATCCTGAATAATATCCTAGAAAAAGACAGTGAAGCTCACATGAACATGAGGCCTAACAAAATGAAGCCACTAGCAAAGATTAGAAATTAAGTGGCAGGGGGAAATAACAAAAGAACCAAATATAGAAAAATACAAGTACAAGTCAACACATGTCAATTATAAGTATCAATGTTAATGTCCTCAGTTTACCAATTAAAAGAAATGGCAGAATGGATCAAGAAGCAAGATCCAACAATATGCTATATTCAAGAAAGACAATTGAAAAAGGAATCCATAGACTGAAAATGAAAGTATGGAAAACAATTCTCCATGCAATAGGAAACCATCACAAAGCAGGAGTGCCTATCTTATTTGCAGACAAAATTGGCTTAAAACCAAAGCTAATTAAGAGAGTCAAAGAAGGGTCATTACATGCTCGTATAGGGAACAATCCAACAAGAAGAGATGACGATCATAAATATATAAGCACCAAATGTTAGTGCACTGAACTATATAAAATAAATATTAATGGGCTTGAAAAGCCAAATAAGCATTAATACAATAGTAGTGGGGACCTCAATACCCCACAGTCACAAATAGACAGATTGATTATACAAAAAATCAATAGCAAAATACTAGAACTGAACAAATGGTCTTAATAGATGGCTGTAGATTATTCCACTCCACAAAATCAGAATACACATTCTTTTCAGCTGCACATAGATCATTCTCCAAATTGGAGCATGTGTTGGTTCATAGAACTTGGTTACATAAATACAAAGGAATTGAAGTTATTCCCTGTATATTATTGAACTATAGCACATTGAAATTAGAGATGAGTAGCAAAATAATTTCCAAGAACTTCATAAATACATGGAAGTTGAATAGCACTGTACTGCACAACCAATGGATCATGGTCAAAATAAAAAATAAATTAGTTTCTACAATTGAACATTAATACCAGTACAGTATACAGGAATCTATGAGACACAATTGAAGCAGTTCTATGAGGAAAATTCATAGCAATGAATGCCTCCACCAGGAAAACAGTGAGCTCAAATAAACAACCTATTGTTGAACCTTAAGCTACTAGAAAAAGAAGAGAAAGGCAAACCCAGAGCTCATATGAGGAGAAAATTATAAGGATCAGAGGAGAAATAAATGCAATGGAGACTAAGAAAATGGTGCAAAACATCAATGAATCAAAGAGTTGGTTCTCTGCAAGCTCTTAGCCAACCTTATGAAAAAAAGATAGAAAAGGCCCAAATTCATGCCATAATGAATGAAAATTGTGAAAAACAACAAATCCAGCAGAAATTGAGAGGATAGTCAATACTTACTTCAAAAATCTGTACTCTGCTGGGCGTGGTGGCTCATGCCTGTAATCCCAGCACTCGAGAGGCAGAGACAGGAGGATTGCTGAGTTCAAGGCTTGCCTGGGCTACATCGTGAGCTCAGAGCCAGCCTGAACTACAAAGCAAGACCCTGTCTCAAAAACAAACAAACAAACAAACAAAACAAAACAAACAAAAAACACCTATACTCCAATGAGATGGAAAATAAAACAGAAATGGATAGATTCCTAGACACATATGAGCTCCCAAAGTTAAAAATGCTACATATCCCAATATCAATCCATGAAATTGAAAATATAATTAAAAACCTACCAATAAAGAGAAATTCTGGATAGCTTCACTGCTGAATACTGTAAGACACTTAGAGAAGAGCTAATGCCATTACTTTTCAAATACTTTAATGAAATTGAAAGGGATAAAAGACTTCTAAGTTCATTCCTTGAAATACTTATTACCTTGATTCCAAAAGCAGAGAAAGACCCAAATGAAAAAGAGGACTACAGGCCAATCTCTCCAATGAATATAGATGTAAAAATTCTGGAAAAGAGAACAGAAAGGATCAAGAAGATCATACATCCTGACCAAGTTAGACTAATCCCAGGGATGCAAGGATTGTTCAACATATATAAATCATTAAATATAATACACTACATTAACAGACTCAAGAACAAATAACAAATGATCATCTCAGTAGATGCAGAAAAAGCATTCAACAAAACTCAACACCCATTCATGATTAAAACCCTACAGAAAATTTAATAGATGTTCTCTATCTCAACCTGGTAAAAGTCATCCATGACAAGCCAATAGCAAATATCATACTAAACAGACTGAAACCGTTCATGCTAAAATCAAGAACAAAACAAGAACATCCACTATCACCACTCCTGTTCAATATAGTGCTAGAAACATTAGCCACAACTGTTAGACAAGAGAAAGAAATAAAAAGATTAGAGATAGGAAAGGAAGAAGTTAAGCTGTCACTATTTTCTGATAACATGATTATATAAAAGATTCCAAAATCTAAGCCAAAAAACTACTTAAGTGCCAGGTTCAGTACAGTACCTAGGTACAAGGTCAACATCAAAAATCAACAATCTTCCTATACACAATAATAGACTCACTGAGAGACAAATAGAGGAAATAATTCCTTTCACAATAGCACCCAAAGAAGTGAAATAACTAGCAATAAATCTCACAAAAAGGTGAAAGACCTCTTCTCTGAAAACTACAACACTTTTAAAAAGGAGATAGAAGAAAGTATTAGAAGATGGAAAGACATTCCTTGCTCCTTGGTAGGAAGAACCAATATTGTCAAAATGGCCATACTGCCAAAACTACTATATAGATTCAATGCAATTCTGATTGAAATCCCAACAGCATATTTCACAGAGTTAGATAAAATAATCCAAAAATTCATCTGGAACAAAAAAAGACTTAGAATAGCAAAAGAGTTATAAGCAATAAGGACATGGCAGGGCGTGTCACAATCCCCAAACTGAAACTATACTACAAAGCCACTGTGATAAAAACAGCATGGTACTGGTAAAGAAATAGACCTGTAGATCAATGGAACAGACTAGAAGACACAGAAACAACTCTAGATATACAAAACCACCTCATCTTTGATGAAGGAGTCAAACACCCTCAGTGAAGGAAAAACAGTCTCTTCAATAAATGATGCCGGCAAATCTGACTTTCACCTTGCCAAAGATTAAAGCTAGATCTATGTCTTTCACCATGCACTAAACTAAAGTCAAAGTGGATTGTAGACCTACATATTAAAACAAACACTAAACATGCTGGAAAATAGGTTAAGTAGAACTCTTGGAGACAATGACATAGGAAAAGACTTGAAGAAAACCTCAACAACACAGGAACTAGCAGAAAGAATCAACAATTGAGATCTCATCTTATTAAACAGCTTCTGCACAGCAAGAGAAACCACTAACAGAGCAAAAAGACCACCTAGAAGTTGGGAAAAAAAGTTACCAGCTGTTCCTCTTTTAAAGAACTACTTTCTAGAATATATAATGAGTTTAGGAAAAGTACCTTCTCCAAATTTAAAGACCCAATCCACAAATGGACATCTGAATTGCACGGACATTTTTCAGATGAAGACGTAAAGGCAACAAAGAATCATATGACAAAAATGTTTAGTATCACTGATCATTGGAGAAAGGCAGATGAAAATGACCCTGAGATTTTATCTCACTCCACGAAGAATGGCTGCTATCAAGAAATCAACCAACTGAGGCAGGTGGCTTATGCCTGTAAACCCAGCAGTAGGGAGGCAGAAGCAGGATTGCAATGAGTTTGAAGGTATTATGGGCTATACAGTAAGTTCAAGGTAAGCCTGAACAACAAAGTGAGAATCTGTCTCAAAACTTAAAAAAAAAAAAGAAAAAAAAGAAAGGAAATCAACCAACAACAAATGCTAGTGGGGCTGTGGTGAGAAAGGAACACTTCTCCACTGTTGGTGGAGACTGGTTCAGCCACTGTGGAGATCAGTGTAGACATTCCTCAAAACACTAGGATTAGACTTTCCATTTGATCCTGGTCTTCCCTCTTAGGTATATACGTGAAAGAAGTAAGAGAATCATACCACAGTGACAGATGCGGACCCATGTTTATAGCAGCTCAGTTTATGATAGCCAAATCTTGGAAACAGCCCAAATACCTATCAACAGGAGACTAGATAAAGAAGATGTGGGGATTTTTTGTCAAATGGAGTATTATTCAGCCATAAAGAATAATAAATTTGAGTCATTTATACTCAAATGGATGTACCTTGAAGACATATACACATAACTAAAACAAATAAGACAGAAATGTGTAAATACTGTATCATTTCTCCAGTATGAGAAACTAAAGGTGTAAATGAAGTCTAGAATATATGATAGATACTGTGAAGTGGGAAGAAAATATTCAAAAGGAAAGGGAATGGGGTAGGGTAAATAAAGGAGGGAAAGGAAAAAATATGAGAGTAAAACAAAAAATAGAAAAAAAGCATATATATATATATATATATATATATATATATATATATATATATATATATATATATATATATATATGGGGGTTGGGGGTTTTAGGGTGGGCAGGGGAAAAGAAAAATTAGAATTAAGATATGTCATATATAGGTACAAATTTTTTAATGTTGAATGTGATCATAATGTATATGTAAAACCAATAAATTAAAAAACCCAACAATAGTATGATTGTTTTGATCAATTGTTTAGCTATATATTCTGTATTTTTCATTTATCTATTTTATTTATTTGGTTTAGTATGAGATTTCCTTTATTCAATGGCTTAAAATTATACCTTTATTGTACCTTAGATTCTTATGCAGATTTAGCCCTGGATAGTTCTCTTGAAGTGTGCCAATCACACATGATGAAATTGTTGCAATTATTAGTTTTATAATAGATTTAAGTGCCTGAAATTATAATGTCTCTTAATTCACTTCAGTTTCTAAAAATTATATCTTTGAGAATACAAGCTAGTATATTATAAATGTCAACATTTTCATAAAAGGTGAAGTACAGAAGTTTTGCTAAAGAGATCAGATAGAAACTTCAGGAAGATGTGCCACTTTGGCTAGATCCAGTATGAAGAATACTGTTTGGTTTGGCCGAGAGGGAAGACAGGGTATTTTGAATGTGAACACAGCCTGAACAGAACCTAGAATACGGACCAGTTACACAATGGGAAAGGCGGGGCGGGGGTAGTCACCTATGATTGTTGAATGCCTGATAGTTGTTAGTCACTGTGCTACAACTCACACAGTGGTTACACTGCTTAGCTGACTTGGACTCATCTGTGTGTGCTCATTGCCTTGCTTTGTTTGTTCTAACTTGCAGACTAAACACTGAGTTTCTGCAAAATAGTTTACTTGTGCAAAAATGTTGTACTGATCAATATAAACTAATTTTTTGATCCCAAAACCATACAGTTTGGGCTGAAAGATTTATTGTTTAGGATGCTATCCATTGAGTTCGGGTATGTTTATTCCTGACCTTTACCCTCTAGATGAGAGTAGCAACCTTGTCCCCTGGTAGACAACTATATCGGTCTCTAAGCATTGGTAAATGTCACCTCAAAGGAAAAATCAATTTTACTTGAAAACTGTATTATAACAAGGATAGGGAAGTTGCTAAAAGTTTTTATGTTTTACAGTGTGCCTCAAATATCATTTTCATTTTTCATCTTTCAAATTATGTCTAAGTTTATTTTGTTTATTTTCCATGGTTGTTCTTTCTTACTGTACCACACAGTCTCTTAACTGTGGGACTACTGACCTCTAGTCTGGATAATTGTTTGTTGCGTGTGCACTGGCATATCCCAGGCATTGTGGGGCATTTAATGACACACCTGGACTCTACTAAGGAGATACTGGTACTATGAACTTCCAAGCCCAGTTGCATCAAGCAAATGACTGCAGATTTCGACACAACTGGCCATAATGAAGAGCCACTGATGCAGCCTATATCAAAGAGAAAGTTTGCAGGGTGCTATTCTACATAACCCATTTTGGAATTTTCCCCTAACAAATAGAACACTGCCTTTAAGAGACATTCTTACAGATAGCAGATACTCTAACTTGCTAAGCATGTATCATATCTCCATCGAGTGAACAGGGACAGGCTATTGAAGTATCTTTTTCATGTTTTGCATAAGAATAAATTAGCACATACATTCTTTTGTTTATATCTAGATGTCTTTCCACAGTCGCATGCACTCACGGCTGTGTGATACTAAATTAGTCTACTGATGGGTTCATGGCTGGATGTGAAACTGGGAGGTTAAGCCTGGTGGAAAGAGGTGCATCACTGTGGGCATGGCCTGGAAGGTGAGATATATATTATATTTTGCCAAAAATGTACACATATTTCAGCAATTTGCTGTACTAATATGTCTGGAAGGTAATGGCTGCCACTCTGAGTACCTCTTGCAATTGAAGAGGCCAAAGGTAGCTTGTGTTAATTTCATGACATCTCAATAAATTTAGTATTAAAATGTTTATTCAAGTTTTTCTTCTCCTGGTGTGTACATTTTTTGGCAGTCTCCCTCCTTCCCTCTGCATTCTCTCCCTCCCTCCCTCCCTCCCTCCCTCTTCCTCTCTCCCTCCATTCCTCTGTTTTCAGCTTTATCTCTCCCTCCTTCCCTCTGCCTTCCCCCTCCATCCTTCCTCCTCCCTGCCTTCTATTCATCTCCCTCTGTCCTAGTCTCTCTCCCTCCTGTCCTCTCACCCCCTCCTCCCTTTCCCTTCCTCCATCTCTTCTCTTCCTTCCCTCTGTCATCCTTTCCCTTCCTCCTTTCCTCCCTTCCTCCCTCCCTCCCCTCTCCTCCCTCCTTCTCCCTCCTTCCTCCTCCTTCCTTCCCACCCTTCCCCTGTCTTCTTCTCTTCTCTCTCCCCTTCCTTCCCTCTGCCCTCCTCTTTCTCTCTCCTCCTTCCCTCCCTCCCATCCTCACCTCTCCCTCCTTCCTTCTTCCCCTCCTTCCTCCTCCCTCCCTCCTCCTTCCCTCCCTACCTTCCCCTCTCTCCTCCTCTTCTCTCTCCCTTCGTCCCTCCCTCTCTGTTTAAATCCTTTAAAGTAAGAAAAGCTCATGGTTTTTATAACCGGCCATAGCAGGTTATAAAAACTATTGTTTAACCAAAGCATAGCATTTATTCCCCCAACATAATTTCTCACTCTCTCATTTTCAAACATTTCATTAAAAGCAAGAACAACATTAAAAGCTTAGGGATATTATTAAGAGTTGCTGGTTCTTCCAATTGCTTGCCAGAATGTTTCTGATACTTCTATGTATCTTGAGTGCTACATGTCTTTAACTTGCTTTTAATCTTCTAGAACCTTGCTACAGCTTTTCAACACAAACTTTAATAAAACTCCTTTTCCCTTCCTTTAGGTTTTCTTGATGTTTCTCTTTCTTATTTACTTTGTAAAGTTTATATTCTTCTGCCATAGTCACAAGTTCTTCAGAGATATCCTGGTTTGTTCTCTTCAGAATGTTGATCACTCCTTCGGTAATTCTCAAATCATTTCCAGTCATGAGAGTTATTGATATGCCGCTCTTCCCTGCCCTTCCAGTACATCCTACTCTGTGTACATATACTTCAATGTTCTGTGGGGAATCATAATTATATACATGTGTGATATCATCAACATTGAGACCTTGGGATGCCAAGTCAGTTGTAATCATTATTTTACCATCATTGGCTTTAAATTCTTCTAATGCCTGTTTATGTTCATCCTGCTCCCTGTTTCCATGCAGCAACTGTACAGGTATACCCTGGATGCCTAGGTCACTTGCTATGTCATCAGCAACAAGTTTTCTACTAACAAACACAATGGCTTTGTCTTCAGGTGCCATGTTCTTCAAGAATTCATCAATATGAACTTTTTTTTCTTTTCTGTGGTAATAATTATATTTTGCTTCACTGTATTTACAGCAGCAAGGTCCAGAATACCAAAATAAACGATCATCGGCTCTTTCAAATATGATTGGGAAAGTTGTAGAATACCATCTGGCCAAGTTGCAGATGTCATGACTATTTGTCGGTCTGGACGCACATCTGTTAGAATTTTCATTATCTGGGGTTTGAACCCCAGATCCAGCATTTTGTCTGCTTCATCAATGACTACAAATGTTACATTCCTTAGGTCTTTAGGTTGTTCTTTAGCAGATCATTTAGTCTTCCAAGTGTGGCAATGATGATATTCACACCTATAGTAATATCTTTTAACTGCTCGTTTCTGTTTCCCCCACCATATACACAAACACTTTTAAGATCTTTATATGAGTATTTAGAACATTCACTTTTTATCTGAAGGGCTAATTCTCTAGTTGGAGTAAGGATTAGTATGCGAGGTCCATTCCTTTCCTCTCTAGTTATTGGTTGAGAGATGAGATGAACAAAACCAGGCATTAAATAAAATAGTGTCTTGCCTGTTCCAGTTTGGGCAACTCCTATAAGATCTATTCCTTGTAGGATAATTGGCCATGCTTGTGCCTGAATTGGTGTTGGCTTATGGAAATCTGCCTTAGTTAAATTTTCCAGTAGTTCCAAATGGTCCTGGAAGGCATCCTCAAATTTACAGGTTGGATTAGGGATTGGATGTTTCTCACCCTTGCTCAGATCATCACATATTACATTGAAATTTTCCTCTCTCCACTTGTTTACTTTATTTGCAGACATCAAGCTTGTCTCTTTGGATTCTACATAAAGATTTTTCTTAATTGGTGGTAAATTTACCAATTTCTTTTGTTCCCACTCCTTTTTCATTGTCCGGATATAATCCCAGTCTAACACTGGCCGAGCTCTCTTAACAGTGTTAGTTGTGCTTGAATTTGTCCCAGCCTGAGATTGAGTTGCAGCTGCAGCATTATCTGTGGAGCTTTGGGTGGCAGTGTCATCAACAGAGGGTTGGAAAGCAGCATTATCAACATTGAATTCTGGATTGTACTTTTCTTGTTTTTTTTTAACAAGTGCTTCTATAGCTACCTTGGCCTTTATTTTCATGTCATCTCTACCCCAGATTTTTACTTCTGTGTCAGAGCTTCCAGTTATGATTTTTATCTTCCTGTTAGTCAACCTCTTAAGTTCTTTTATTTCTTTTTCTTTCTTTCTTTTTTTTTTTTTTTGAGACAGGGTCTCACTTTGTAGTTCAGGCTGGCCCTGAGCTCACTATGTAGCCCAGTCAAGCCTCGAACTCAGCAATCCTCCTGTCTCTGCCTCCCGAGTGCTGGGATTACAGGCGTGAGCCACCACGCCTGGCAAGTTCTTTTATGTTTGAACCACTGCAACCATTTATAGCACCGACCATATGAGCCTTCACGCTAAAGTAGAGTGGTGGTCTGTAGGAGTTTGCTGCCATAGGCCCTGGCTGGCCAGAAGAGCCACTGCTGCTGCTTCTGCTTTGGCCTAGGCCTCGGCCTGGGACTAGGTCCGGAGATTGGCCTTGGCCTTGGATCAGGTCTGGGGCTTGGCCTTGGCCTAAACCTCAGCCTTGGACTAAGCCCAGAGATTGGCCTCGGCCTAGGTCTGGAGATGGGCCTCGGCCTAAGCCTCAGCCTTGGACTGGGGCTTGGCTTCAGCCTAGGCCTCGGCCTTGGCCTCTGCTACCACCATCTTTCTCCTCCATACTTGCTCTATAGTCCACTGATTTAGGGTCCGACCAGCACCCATTCGGCTCTGGGGGCCGTGACATTGCCCAGTAGTAGCAATGCTGCCCCAACACTGGCCTACATACTGTTATGAAGACAATTCACCTGTGGTCTCCCTTTTCTCAGGCTGGAAACTGAAAGCCAGTTGGTTTCTACTGAGTGTTACCACCTCAGAGGGAAGGAACAGCTCTGATGGCTTAACCAAACATAGGGCTAAGCCTATTATGATGTAAGCAGAAGTTTGTGATACAAAATTTAAAGAGATACGGCCTACATTTAGACAATTAAAGTGATTACATAAAATTATTATTATTATTATTATTATTATTATTATTAATTTTTGAGACAGGGTCTCGCTTTGTAGTTCAGGCTGGCCCTGAGCTTACTATGTAGACCAGGCAGGCCTGGAACTCAGCAAACCTCCTGTCTCTGCCTCCCGAGTGCTGATTACAGCATGAGCCACCATGCCCCACACTGTGGTATGTGGTATTGATGGCTGGTGGGCATGAGTCTCCATGCCCAGCGTTGTATGTGGTTACAGGGGATCGAACTCAGGACCTTGTGCTTGTGAGGCAGGTGCCAGAACCACTGAGCTAAGCCTCCGGCCCTCACATAAAAAATTTTAAATTTACTTTTAACTGATACATAAAAATTGTATGTATTTATGGGGTACCATGTGATGTTTTGATATATGCATAGCCTATATAATATTCAAATTGGCTTAAGTATGTCCACTCTTCAAACTTATAATTTTATTATTGAAAACATTCAAAATATTTTCTTGGAGCTTTTTGAAACATATAGTACATAATTTTCACCCATATTCACCCTACTGATTACAAGAACACCAGAATTTCTTACTCCTTTCTTTTCTTTTTTTTTGTTTGTTTGAGACAGGGTCTTGCTTTGCAGTTCAGGCTGGCCCTGAGCTCACTGTGTAGCCCAGGCAAGCCTCAAACTCAGTAGTCCTCCTGCCTCCGCCTCCTGAGTGCTGGGATGACAGGTGTGAGCCACCACGCCCAGCATTTGTGGCATGTGGTAATGATTGCCAGTGGGGGGATGAGTCACCACACCTGGTATTGTATGTGGTTACAGGGGATTGAACCAGGGACCTTGTGTTTGCTAGGTAGGCACTGGAACCACTGAGGTAAATCTCCAGTCCCTCTTACTCCTTTCTTTAAATTAGTAATCTCTGACAAATCTCTACCTTCTCACTACTTCTTGTGGCCTCTAGTAATTAATATTCTATTCTCAACTTCTAGGGAAGTATCTTTAGATTTCACATAAATTAAATCTTGTAGTAGTCATCTTTTCTGTGCCTTATTTCACTTAACCATCTCACTTCCATTTCTATTTATATTGTGAATGACAGAATTTTATACTTTTAGGGCCGAAGCACATTCTATTATGTATATGTATAATACCTTACTTGTCCATTAGTTGATGGATGCTTTTTTCCTTAACTTTTGTTTTCTTAATGTTTTGCTTACCTTCCTGCAGGTAGGTGTGCCTTAGCTTGGAGAGAACAGTGAAGCAGATTTGAATTTATGCACACTGTTCTTTTTATAAGTCAATTATTTCCATAAGAAAAAAGTATAATAGCCTTTTAAAAATCAACTTGTTTGTATGTTTATGAGTTTATTTTGGTAAGTTTCTTCTGGAGTAACAACATGGTCTAGATATACTTATCACTTCCCTGTCCTTAGTGTAATTTCAATTACACCAATAAGCATTCTCTTGTGTGCACACTCAGGGAAAACATTTTCCCCTGATTCTTTAGCCAAATTTCGGTACTCATTCGGGAACTTTCTAGATATTCACAGAAATGATGGTTAGCAGATAGTGAGACTTTAGGTATCTTTAGGTGTTTGTAATGTCACTTTTCCCAGTGCCCATTTCAATTTTTTTCCTTTCTTGTGGTTCCATAGATTCTAAGATCTTACCATGAGAAGGGTATGTAGAAATTATTTATTAGAGCCAGGGACAAGACAACCTGATAGGAATCTGAGCAGGTGGAAATTCATCTTCTATTTAAACTGTCCCAGAAGCATGGTGTTTAACTCATTTCAGCAATATTTTTTCCATTATTCTGTTACAAAGCAGTTAAATGGTTACAAAGGTGGCTACCGCTTGCCTGGTCTGTCTCTACACAGCTCTTTTCTCTGGTAATGAGAACCTGTAGCTGTAAATGAGTTCTAGAATGTATGATAGATTTTGTGAAATAGAAAATATTCAAAGGGAGTATGGTAGGGGAAAGTAATGAGGGGAGAATAAATATGATTTGGAAAGAAAAAGAAATAACATGTATATAGGGGTGGGGGTTGTTGGGTGAGTAGGGATATGGGTAAAATTGAGAATTAACTTGTGTCATATACTGATCCCCGATGTTGAATGTAATTGTGAGCTGCATATAAAATGTACCAATAAAGAATTCAATTAAAAATAAAAAGGTGGATGCCTGCCGGGCATGGTGGCTCACGCCTGTAATCCCAGCACTTGGGAGGCAGAGGCAGGAGGACTGCTGAGTTGGAGGCTTGCCTGGGCTACATAGTGAGCTGAGGGCCAGCCTGAACTATAAAGTGAGACCCTGTCTCAAAAAAAAAAAAAAAAGGTGGATGCCTTTTGTTTCCTTGGGTCCTTATTCTGAGTTCTGAAGGTATAGAAACTAGATTCCATTCTCTTATATCTGTATGTATTTAAGGGTCAGTGTCTGTTTTTCAGGGCAATGTTCTTAGGTTTTTCAACATTTTTTGTGATGACCTAGTTTCTAAGATGCACATCATCTCCTTTCTCCTCTGGAAATGGGTGTTGTTATTACCATTAAGGCCTCTTCCCTGAGCTGACAATTGTACTAACTCAACCAAAGAATTCCTAACACACAAAGCTGATCACAGTAATGTGATAGACATTTATTTTCATTCTTCTCCACCCCCTCTTACTTTATTTATTTTGTTTTCTTTATCTGTTTGACTAAAAGTACATTATATTTGCATGTATCCCACTAAGTTTGGTCATTTGATATAGACTATTAAGTATAATCTAATGGTTATTCTCTTAGCCTTCCTATTATTCTTTACTTTTCAGCCTTCTGATAATTTAATATTCATGGCATTTTCTCTCTTCAGCCAAAGTTGTTGATTAAAAATTGAATAGGTTTCATTCTAGATGTGTGTGACATATTGGGATAAATCCTATATCAGCAATTTTCTTGAATGATAGTTTTAAAGAAAAGTAAAGATTCCAGCTCAAATATATTTAGGAAATATATCATACTGTATGTTTGTTTAAAGTCATAATGCTCATTAGATATCCCAGAAACTTAGATAATTACAAGTAATGACTAAATAATTTGTTTTACCTAAAGTTTCAAAGGAATATTCCAATGTGCCTTTTGATGAATATTTTAGGGAAGTATTTTATTTGGAATAATTTTAGATTTACAGTTACACAGTGCAGGAAGGGTCCCTGTATACCCTTCAACCAGCTTTACTTTCCTCTCATCTTAATATTTCACATTACCATGATATATTTGTCAAATAAAGGACCTCAACATTAGTGTGTTACTGTTAACTAACCTCCAGATCTTCTATGACCTGTTTTACATTAATGCATTTTTTTCTGCTTCAGAATCTACTCAAGAACCTACACTGCATTTAGTTGTCAAGTGTAGTTTGTGAGAGTTTCTCAGTCTTTCTCAGTTTTACTTACTTGCCAGGTCTAAGGAATAATGATCAAGAATTTTGTAGAATGTCCTTCAAATTGGATATGACTGATTTAATTTTTTTTTTTTTGAGACAGGGTCTCACTTTGTAGTTCAGGCTGGCTCTGAGTTCACTACGTAGTCCAGGCAAGCCTCGAACTCAGCAATCCTCCTGTCTCTGCCTCCTGAGTGCTGGGATTACAGGCGTGAGCCACCACGCCCAGCATGACTGATTTAATTTTTCATGGCTAGACTAGAGAAATGGAATTTTGGGGAAAATGACAGACATGATATACTCATCATGTCTTGTTAAGGAGATGGTTACCTGATATCAACATTACTCATCACTAGTAACTTTGATCACTTGGTTAAGTACTATTGTCCAGAGTTTTTCCACTACAAAATTATTATTTCTCCCAATCCACATTTTAAGTTTTGGAAGTGAATTACTAAGTCCAGAGAACTCTTAAGGGATCAATTTCTACATAAATGCAATTATTATTTTATACAGCTAATAATATTCTTTTGTAATACAGTTTGGAAAATACTGCTCTGGATAAGCATAGCTTATTTAACCTATCTTTTTCATTTGGTTGCTCAGTCAAATGTATTCTGACCAAATCACATTGTAATTCACTGACAAATTTCAGTGAATGATACTAATGGTTTTGATACATTTCCACTATCAACTAGCTTATTAGATGCTAATAAAAGGAAATTTGTTCAGTGAAATGTGACTTTTATTTAGTGAAGGGTACATCATTTTTCTCTATGCCTTCATCTTTACTTTGAATTATACATACTGGTATAGCATTCTGGAGGTGCTGAACAACTCTGTGTCACCTTGATTTTCTTCAATGTAGAGACAGTGCAACTGGTTTCTTAAATCTTTATGAACTTGACCAAGGATATTCAGAAAATCACTGAGAGTCTAAATACAAAACTCTTTCTTAGACAGAGGTCTTACTCTTCTACTGTGAAGTGATTTGCCTCCCTTCATCTTTTATGTGGGTAACTTTGAAGAACAGATGAAAGTGAAATAAAGGAAGGTCACATTTGGGGCCAGAAGTAGTTGTACAATCTGAGTGCAGAGCAGAACACTTTCAGATAGAACCTGTTATGATGTGTTACTGAGATAGTCCAGAACAAAAACTAAAGCTAGACCGATCTCTTTTACCATGCACAATACTAAATTCATAATGGATATAAGACTTAAACACTAAAACAGAAACAATAAGCTTGCTGGAAAACAGGTTAGGCAAAACTCTTGGAGACATTGGCTTAGGCAGAGACTTTATGAATAAAACCTCTATAGCACAAGAACTAGCAGAAAGAATCAACTAATGGAAGTTTTTTCTAAATACTACAGGTACTCAGAGGGATTGGCCTTTTTGGGTCATTTTTACCATCTGTAATTGGCCTTATAATTCAAGAAACTGGTTATCATCTAAAATAGGGGTCTCCAGTGTGACATTCTTCATTTCAAATGTCTCTACATCCTTTGTGTTTGAAATATTTCCTGCATATATACCTCTGGCTTATGGCTTGGTACTTTATTGACATACTCCTGAAAAAAAGCAAGACACAAAAATGTGAAATTGTGGAACACCTGGCTAAGAAATTCTTTTTTTAAAAAATTGAATTATTTATTGGTACAATTTATATACATCTCACAATCACGTATAACATTGGGGAATTTGTACCAGTATATGACACAAGTTAATTCTCATTTTTACCCATATCCCTACCCACCCACACCTCCCCACCCCCTTTATACATACTCTTTTATTTTCTTTCTGTATCATATTTATTCCTTCCCCTCATTACATTTACACACCAAATTTCCTGTGGAAATTTCCCACTCTATAAAAGCTGTCATACTTTCTAGAGCTCATTTTGGCTAAGAAATTCTTATAGGGCACAAGGATGCAAAAAAAGAAAGAAAGAAAGAAGGAAAGAAAAAGAAAGAAAGAAAGACAAAGAAAGAAAGAGAAAGAAAGAAAGATAGAAAGAAGAGAGGGATTGAGCTTCTTGGAAAAATGGGTAAAGGTTGTTCCAAGGAATGAAAATAAAGAGAAGAGCATGTTTAAAAGTCTTCACTATTTTGCCTTGGGGATACCTATGACTATGAGCGACAGAGAGTGAGAGATTGAAATCTTACAGACAGTGAATTGGATTAATTTTCAATTTCTCTATTTCCTTCACAACTCTTCTATAGATTATTGTTGGAAGACTAAAATATTCTTATAGATGGGGACTTCCTTAGAAATGAATGTTATCTTATTTAACAAGACTTCTTTGATGATGTGAGGCTAACTTGTGAAATTCCAGTTAGTAATATTATAATAATCATGGTTTTATAAATGCACAGAATTTTACATTTTAGAGTACTGTCCACAGAAATAACCTGCTTGAGAATATATATATATGCATATTCATTATTTTATATAATATATATATTCATTATTATTTTCAGGCATGACATGAGGTATTGTGGTAAAAGCTACCTATAAAATGGCACATATTGTTGTGATTATTCTTTGTACAGTACCATAATACAGCCCCAGAGTCTGAAATGTGGAATAGCAGTAAAAAACACTGGAGCCAAAGTAACCTAGTTCAGATCTTCCACCACTTATTCACTATGCATCCTGGTGCAAGTCACAGTCTTCTTATATGTAGTTTTACTATCTGTAAAATGACATGCTAATACCTATTTCATACTTGCACACTTAGAAACACACAAAAATTTACACTCTTTCATGATAGAAATATTACAAGTGTCAAACACCCATGTTTTAGAAATAGTAGTTGTGGGCCGGAGATTTAGCTCAGTGGTTCCAGTGCCTGCCTCACAAGCACAAGGCCCTGAGTTTGATCCAGGTAACCACATACAATGCTGGGCATGGTGACTCACGCCCACCAGCTATCAATACCATAGTGCTGGGCGTGGTGGCTCATGCCTGTAATCCCAGCACTCGGGAGGCAGAGGCAGGAGGATTGCTGAGTTCCAGGCTTGCCTGGGTACATAGTGATCTCAGATCCAGCCTGAACTACAAAGTGAGACCCTGTCTCAAAAAAAAAAAAAAAAAAAAAAAAAAAAAAAAAAAAAAAAAAAAAAAAAAAAAAAAAAAAAAAAAAAAAAGAAATAGTAGTTGTAAAGAAACAATTATGTAGTAAAAATGCCTGTCCAATAATTTCCCTGAATGCTTTCACTGGCCCACATTGAAATGAAAGAAAAAAATCAGAATAGTGGAAGAAACTTTTTGCAGCAGATTGTGGTGGCCTACAGCTGCAATCTCAGCCTTTGCGAGGCCAGGACAAGAGGTCTGCCACAAGTTCCAGGCCAGCCTGAATTACGAAACAAATACCCTATCTCCAAGAACAAAAGAAGATTTTTGTTTCCATTGATCTAAATTTATGCAATTTGATTGTTTTTATTTTAGCATTGTATCCTTCTGCCTTTTGAAAAACATCCTTTCAAAATGAATCAAAGATTGCAGAACATTTTTTAAATTGTTTCATAGACCAAGACAAAATATGAAACTAATGCCAATAGCCAGATTAAGCTTTAAAATGTTACTGAAATGTGAAATTTGTGTACCTGTAAGCACTGTCCTAGAATATTAGTATGGTCTAAATGGTTGTGTCCTCCTGAAATTCAAATTTTAAATCTCAATCCCCAGTGTGATGGTATTAGGATGCGAGAAGGTGAGTAAACCATAAAGGAGAAGTGCTCCTCTTGTTTATATAGAAGAGGCACAAAAGAATTCTCTTGGCTCTTCTGCTGTGTGGGATTACACTGTAAAGACTATAAACAAGGAAATAGGTCCTAACTGGTGTCTTCATGTTGGATGCCCCTGCCTTCAGAGCTACAAGAAGAAAATTTCTATTTTTTTACAAGTCATCCTAGTCTATGGTATTCTGATACAGCAGCCAGAACCTAGGACGTCTGGAAATAAGCAGAAGTCAAATTCTACTGGATGCCAATCATGGTTGCAGACAGTAAGGACTTGAAGGAGGCCTGAGAGGTTTCAGAGTTGACACAAAGACCTATAAAGGTAGATAGCTCTGATCTGCCACTCTGAAAGTTTTAAATTAGAGATAAGAAGATATAAAAGTTTTGGGGAAGAAATCAATGTGGCCTTGGGGAAGAGGTCAGAGTGGCCTGGAGGACTAGGACAGAAAATTCAGGTCAAGGAGGCTAGAAAGGGGAAAAGGGAACTTCCAGCAATGTTAAAGACAAAAAAGTTTCAAATCAATGTGACAAAGTAGCAGAATGGAAAAGTAATGTGACATTAAATAGAGAAGTATATCATGTGGAGAAAGTAGAAGGTAAGGAAATGGGCTAAAATGGGGGTTTGTGAGGGACTTAAACAGAGTGTTTTAGTGGGAATGCAGTGAAAACAAACAGAAACCCAGTGGGTCCAAGAAGCAAGTGACATTTTGAGTCTTATCCTATGCCAAACATGTAAAATGTATTACCTCATCTAATCAGTATAACCCCACAGCATTTTTCTCCTCTTTCATGTGAAGTTTTATAAATATGTCAAGTTCAGGAAAATTTATGATAAATAATGTAGCTAAATTTCAGTATAGGTCTGATCAACTTCAAGACCTTAGCTTTTCTATCACACTTGAGGTTCTAGGAGGAAACATGTTTGATTTAGTGCCTGATTCAGAAAATTGAATGAAAAGAATGTTCAATCAAAGATGGGTCAATCTCTGGGCTGGAGATTCATTGAAGTAGAGAATGTTGAATCCGTTTAACAAGTTGGCTAAAGAAAAATAATTTGTGGGGCAAGAAAAGGAGTTCCACTTCAGTTGTGTGTGTTTTGTTATTTTGGGGTCATGTATATGGAAATGCTAAGTGAGGCGGGTGTTTGGAGTGGTAGTTCAGATGAGAAAAAAAAGAAAGGGTAATGAAAGATAAATAAGGTACTAAAGAATTCATATGATTAAATAACAAGAAGAGGACAGGAAGACCGGTGAAAATACAAAAGATTGAAGCAAATCAGAAGAGAACAGGGGCTGTAATAGGAAATGAGGCTGAAGAATTTAGGAAGACTTGGTAAACAATGTGAACTGAAAAGGCAGGGTGTAAGTACACTGCTGAATTTGGGATTAAATAAATCATCAATGACCTTCCAAAAGTCCCTGTCTTTGGAATAAAGAATATACACATATTGCAAGGAAAGCAACTGGGATGAGAGACAATTAGACCTTTGCATAAATTTGCAGTGATGGTGAGAGAAATTTATATTTTATACCTAAATCTCAAAAACGCTGTCTTAAGTTTTTACCCAAGACTTCTAAGAAACTGCGATTTCATGGGCAGATGATTGGAACTGCTCTGCTAAGTATCCAATGGCTTTCAGGAAAGTAACATCATGAAATTGGAGGAAAATGAACTTTAATAGTCTTTCAAAATATGTGGGAGGATGTAGGATGAGGAGAGAATTATAAGGATACAGGAACCATTCATTAACAGTTTCAGAAAAGGAAAGTCTGTCTAAAAGGAGGGAGGGACTGCTGAGAGTTCTTTCAAGGAGATTACAGTGCTATTTTTAGTTATGCATTAAACCTTTCTCTTTCAAATTGGGCTTATTCTCCACAGAGTAGGGGTATGCATTATTTAGGTATATGAAGAAGTTAGGCTATTTGAAGTAATTAATTCTCTTTACAGAATAAAGTAAAAAAAAATATATAGTGTAAGCTGATTAGCACCTCCAATAAGCTCCTTTGGGGGAAATTCTTGCTTACCAACTACTTCCGCTAAAAAATGTAACGTGTTGCCATTTATTTTTTTAAAATAATAACTTCTCATTATCTCCTGCCTTTTTAAAAAAGGCATTTGATAAGCTTTCCAGGACTATTTTTATTTCTGATAACTGTGTTGTAGGTAAGTTAAAGGATCAACAGTCTTACCATTGCATTGTATAAAAAAGCTAACTAGACATCCTTGGAAACATGGAGTTTAGAGGCAGGAAGGAGTGACTTGCGGAGCATCTTTTCTTTCTCAGCTTTCTCATTTGCCATAAAAGTAAGATTTGTCCAGCAGAAGCATAGAGATGTGTCCAATAGAAATATGACCTATCACAGGTGGCATTGGAAATTTTCTAATAGCCTCATGTTAAAAAGTCAGAAGGGATGATCCAGTTTTGGACAAGGTGGCACAGACGCACATTTCTCCCTTTTACTTATTCTGCCTGCCATATACTGCTAAAACCTCTGGAGAGATATCTATAAATCTATATCTACACATCTATAGATATAGGTATCTGGAGAGAGACACACAGACTAGCTAATGTTTCAGGACTTCAGGCTTCAAGAATGACAAAGTGGTGAGTTACCTGGATCTTATTTTTGTCTCTCATATTCCTGGACTGTGTGCTGGAAAAGCTTACAATGCAAAACATACACGTACATAGCCAAAAATAGTTGAATTGTTCCTCCAAAACCTTGTTTCTTACACCAAAAGTACATGAAGGGAGCATACTAGCAAGAAAGAAAACATTTTGACATTACTTTCTCTACTGACAAATGAACTAAAAACAAAAAACAAAAAACAAAAAAAAAAACAAACCAGAGTAACACCCCTTCCCCTATTCTCATTAGTAGAGGCCAAGTAGGACGTCTTCCTAGATTTCTATCCTTATCCATAAATAATGGTTATGAGATAGCCCTTCTTTTTCCTAATGGATACTATCCAAGGAAACTAAAGGAAGAAACCAGATAATGACACAGCTGTCCCCATACTGCCACCTCTTTTATGTCAGCACAACCCCATGGGAAGTATGGAGATTCACACTTATCTACAGTAAGGAGTTCTGTCTGTCTGTCTGTCTATTTCTCTCAATCTCTGTCTGTCTCTCTCCCTCTTTCTCTCTCTCTGTGTCAGTCAGTGTCTTTTTCTTTTTCTCTCCCTCTCCGTCTCTGTCTCTCTGTCTCTCTCTCTTTCTCTGTCTGTCTGTCTCTCTCTGTATCTGTCTCTCTGTCTCTCTCTCTATCTCCCTCCCTCCCTCCCTCTCTCTCTCTCTCTCCCTCTCTCCCTCTCTCCCTCCCTCTCTCTCTCTCTCTCTCTCTCTCTCTCTCTCTCTCTCTC
>PVIC010005969.1:0-55700 GCA_004025085.1 Thryonomys swinderianus | reverse complement strand
AAAGAAATTAAAGGTGTTGAATTAACCCTTTTTCAATATGGGTAGACTGTATCTACACCATGCTCTTGTCGATTCCTTTGCCACACTCATCCACCCAGTCCTGGAGCTCCTGCTCCTTCACACTCAGTAACCTAGGAACTTTGACAGCTTTGTGTTCCCAGCCCAATGCTGACCAGCCTTGCACCTGTCATGTGGTCCAGCATTACCCTGGCTACACAGTAGCCACATCATCAAAGTCCTTAACAAAATGACTGCACTAACTAAAGTACACTAAGGCAGGCATTGTATAAAGCCTCACTTACCTTCTAGGACTATAGCTGTTTTCTATTATTGACTTCTATGGAACAAGTACTCAGGCCCCTGGCTCTTCTAAGATACTTGTTTGATTAAACTACAAAGAACCCAAGAGAATTCTTCATCTGCATGGAGAAAACTATCAGATGCCAGGAGTGGGTGCTGATGAAAGAAATTTGTGTTATTTGAGGCATCTCTCCTATAAGAGAACTTCTGAACCATTTCTTGTTTTTTTCCATATGCTTAGAAACTAATTGCATGCAAAATAACTGCTTTCCTCTTAAAGAGCAGTGTCATTGAAATAAAGAAAAAGAAGCAACATAAACTCTTCAAAAATATAAGTAACTAAGAATTGAAACCTTAAGTATTTCTGAACACATTGTATAAAGATTCATAGCAATACTATGCAAAGACTTTGATGTTTACCACACTCAATGGCCTGTCTACATTGTTGCTTACTGGTGCACTCATGTTCGAAGATTCTCCCTTTTGTAAAAATAAAGGAGGTAAAAATAGGTTCGAGTTAGGCTGCTTATTGGTCAGATCTGTTCTGGAGAAAATGTTCTTAAAGAATCATCATCTTCTGCCCTCCCACTAGATCATCTGTTCCTGACCAGTGAGGAGCTGGCCACACTTCCTGTCATCAGAGTGCCGCCTTCAGGAAGATACACTGGTGCCAGGTTGAAGTCTGTCATCCAGACACTGCGGGACTTACTGGATCAAGGAGTCCCCTCTAAGGAGCTGAAGGTAAGCTCCACAAGGGCCCTGTTTTCTCTCACAGCTATACTCCCAGAACTATGTACCTTGCCTGTGATGGGCATTCAATGGGTATTTTTTGAGGAAGGGAGTGAATGAGAAGTGAGAAGGAGCTGACTTTAGAACTCTGACCACAATACCACAGATGTGGGACCCAAAAGACAATACCGTAAGGAAGCTGTGTGCTGTATCATTACCTTAAGCCAAAGTTATATTTTTTCTAAAATAGTATCACAGACATTTTTAAACTAATATTAAAACAAGATACAAAGTGTACCTTTATAAAGTTAGTTGACTACATGTTCAATAAAAGGTGCTTGCAATAATAGATTTCAATACTGGTTGATGAAATTAGTATTGATTTTAGGTTTATTTAAGACATTTCTATTAACATCCAAAATCAGTCCTGATTAGCCAGTCATGCATCCCACATGCTAGCAGCATTTTTAGTTGCTGAATTATACCTTTCTCAACAGACTTATTTCCATTTCTGTTTATAGAATCTTCAAGAATTAAAACCTTTGGATCAGTGCCTAATTGGACAGACTAAGGAAAACAGAAGGAAGAACAGATATAAAAACATACTTCCCTGTAAGTTCCAATTTGGTCAGATTGGATGTATGCTCAATACATTTCAAACTATTTAAAAGTTCAACCTGCCGGGCATGGTGGCTCACCTGTAATCCCAGCACTCGGGAGGCAGAGACAGGCAGATTCCTGAGTTCCAGGCTTGCCTGGGCTCCATAGTGAACTCAGGGCCAGCCTAAACTACAAAGCAAGACCCTGTCTCCAAAAAAAAAGTTCAACCTATCTCTCACATGAGTGTGTGCATATACACACATTCAGAGATTTACTTTAGAAGATACATAGTGAGAATTCATTTTTACATCAGCTACATATTCTAAAAGTCTGAAGATATTCTGGAATTTTTATGATTATTGTACTTTAAATTAATTTGTGATGCCAAATCAGTAACTTAAAATCTTTTTTAAAATATGGATTATAGGACTAAGGATATGCTTGCCTGGTGTGTGTGGAAGCCCTGAGTTCAGTTCCCAGCACTGTACATAACAAATAAATGAATTAGTTTCTGGGTAGATGAGCATTTTCTTGGATTCATATGTCACAACTACCATCATTTTATTCCACTTAAGTTTGCAGAAGTGTCTGTGGTAATTGCTAACTGGGTATATACATATAATAATACAACCAGGCTGTGTTAGACTTGTATTATTTTGTTTGAGATATGGTCTTGCTTGCTTGCTGTATAGTTCAGGATGATTTTGAACTCACTATGTGGTCCAGGCTGGCCTCAAACTTGCAACAATCTTCCTGCCTTGGATTCCCTAATGCGAGGATTGTACACCTGGCCAGCATGTTTTGGATTTCGAATTATCTCAGATACCAGAAGGAAATAAAAGCAGTTACTTTAGCCCATACTTTATTCATTTTACAAATAATATGGCATATATATACATATATATGTATATATGTGTGTATATATATACATACATATATATATATATATGTGAAAAACATTAAAGTCTTAGAGTTTGGGGATATGGCTCAGACATGGGACACCTGCCTAGCATGAGCTAGGAGCTAGACTGCATTCCCAAAACCACAAAGAAAGAAAGCTCCAGCAACTTCCTATGATTATTGTCAGCCAAAATTTATATCCTTGGTTTATAACATATATGATCCACTGGCCCCAATAGTAACAAATCATGTAATAATGATAATAAAGTTGGATTATCAGCCAAGAAGAACAAAAGTTCATCTTGGAAAATTTCTTACGAAAAACAAGTCTGAGACAACATTTTTAAATGGTTTGGCATGATGTACATGAGAGTTATTTTAAGGCAAAAAAATGAGTATAGCCAAATGAGTATTCAGAAGTCTGAATAAGATAAATCAATAAAAACAGAACTAATGTGTGGTCTAGATTCCCCAAACTAAATAACGTGGACTAGAGATGAGAAAAGTCAAGTAATAAAGCACAATTGATGGGTGGTTTTTGAAACCTATAGAAGATTTTATGAGTAGACATCATATCACATGCTGTGATCCCATTACTCAGGAGGCTGAGATAGAAGGAGTGCCTTGAGTTCATGGTCAACCTGGGCTATATAGTGAGTTCAAGGCCAGCCTGAAACACATAGTGAAACCCTGTCTCAAAAAAATTTTTTTTTAATTTCAAAAGAGATTTTTATCTGCATCTCTGGAATGACCAGTGATATTGAACATTTCTTCATATGCTTCTTGGCTGCTTTTACTTCTTTCTCTGAGAAGTGTCTGTTCATTTCAGATGCCCATTTTTGAATTGGGTCTTTAAACTTGGGGAGACTGATTTTTTTGAAGTTCTTTATATATTCTATGTAATAACGCTTTGACAAACAGCTAGTAAACATTTTTTTCCCATGTTGTTGGATGTCTTTTAGCTGTGCCAGTGATTCCTTTTGCTGTGCAGAAGCTTTTTAGTAGGATGAGATCCCATTTGTTGACTCTTTCTGCTAGATCTCATGCTATAGAAGTTTTGTTCATAAAGTCTCTGCCTAAGCCCTTGTCTGCAAGAGTTCTAACCTGTTTTGCAGCAGGTTTATTGTTTCTGTTTTAATGTGTAAGTCTCTAATCCATTGTGATTTTAGATTAGTACACAGTGAAAGAGATAGGTTTAGCTTTAGTTTTTGGTGGGTTAAAGCCCAGTTTTTCCAGCACCGTTTGTTAAAGAGGCTGTCTTTCCTCCATTGAGGATGTTTGGGTCCTTTGTCAAAGATGAGGTGGCTCAGTGTATCTGGAATTGTTTCTGGATCTTCTAATCTATTTCACTGGTCCTCGGGTCTTACCAGTACCAAGCAGTTTTTATCACAGTGGCTTTATAGAACAGTTTTAAGTTGGGGGTTGTAATAGCCCCTGTCATGTCCTGGTTGCTTAGAATTGCTTTTGTTATCCCAGGTCTCATAGTTCCAGATGAATTTTTGGATTATTTTCTCTAGCTCTGTGAAGTATGATGTTGGGATTTCAATTGGAATTGCACTGAATCTGTATAGTAGTTGTGGGAGTATAGCCATTTTGATGATGTTGGTTCTCCCTACCCAGGAACAAAGGATGTCTTTCCATTTTCTGATATCTTCTTCTATGTCCTTTTTCAGAGTCCTGTAGTTTTCAGAGTAGAGGTCTTTCATGTCCTTTGTTAAATTGATTCCTAGATGTTTCATTTTTCTGGGTGCTATTGTGAAAGGGAATGATCCCCAATTTCACTTTCAGTGAGTCTGTTGTTTGTGTATACAAAGGCTGTTGATTTTTGAGCACTGACCTTGTATCCAGCTACACTACTAAATTTGGCAATTAAGTCCAGCAGTCTTTTGGTTGAGTTTTTAGGATCCTCTATATAGAGAATCATATCATTGGCAAATAATGACAGTTTAACTTCTTCCTTTCCTATCTTTATTTCTTTTATTTCTTTGTCTTGCCTAATTGCTATGGCTAATGTTTCCAGCACTGTATTGAGCAAGAGTGGTGACAGCAGACATTCTTGTCTTGTTCCTGATCTTAGCACAAAAGTTTTCAGTTTTTGCCCATGCAGACATCTCCCTCCACAATGAATGGCTGCTATTGTGAAATTAACCAACAATAAATGCTGGCGAGGCTGAGGGGAGAAAAGAACCCTTCTCCACTGTTGGTAGGATTGTAGACTTGTGCAACTATTGTGGAGATTAGTGTGGAGATTCCTCAGAAAACTAGGATTAGAGGTCCCATTTGACCCTGCTATTCCTGTGCTAGGAATATAATCAAAAGGAATTAAGAGAATCATGTTGAAAAGACATATGTGCACCCATGTTCATAGCAGCTCAGTTTGTAAGCCCAATCTTGGAAACAACCCAGATGCCCATCACCTGGAGACTGGATAAAGAAGATGTGTTTTTTTCGTAAAATAGAGGATTACTCTGCCATAAAGAATGACGGGTTTCATTTATTTATGTTCAAATGGATACATCTTGAGGACACACTAATAAGTGAAATAAATAGATCACAGATATGTAAATATGATATCTTTTCTCTGGTATGAGAAACTGTAGATGTAAATGAGTTCTAGAATGTATGATAGATTTTGTGAAATAGCAAACACTCAAAGGGAATGTGGTAGGGGAAAGTAATGAAGGGAAAGAATAAATATGATTTGAAAAGAAAAAGAAAGCACATGTATTTCGGGGGTGGGGAATTGTGGGATGGGTAGGGATAAGGGTAAAAATGAGAATTATCGGGCCAGAGGGTTAGCTCAGTGGTTCTGGCACCTGCCTCGCAAGCACAAGGTCCTAAGTTTGATCCCCAGCAACCACATACAATGCTGGACGTGGAGACTCACACCCACCCACAATCAATACCGCTTACCACAGTGCCGGGCGTGGTAGCTCACGCCTGTAAACTGAGTTCAAAGCTTGCCTGGGCTACATAGCAAGCTCAGTGCCAACCTCAACTACAAAGTGAGACCCTGTCTCAAAAAAAAAAATGAGAATTATCTTGTTTCATATACTGTTGAGTGTGATTGTGAGCTGTATATAAAATGTACCAATAAAGAATTCAATTAAAGGGCTGGAGATTTAGCTCAAGTGGTACCATGCCAACCTTGGATGCACAAGGGCCTAAATTCAATCCCTGGTACCACAAAAAAAAAAAAATTCAATTTTTAAGAAGGTGATTTTTAATTTGGTAGATATTGAAACAAAAAAATGATTTTTTTCAGTTGCTATAATACTTTCTTTTACTTTAATTTAATTTACTGTTACATTATATATACATATCACAATTACAGTCCACATTAAGAATTTGTAACAGTATATGACATAACTTAATTCTCATTTTTCCTCTTCCCCTACCCATGCTACAGTCCCCCACCTCTATATACACAAGCTTTGTTTCCTTTTTTTTAACCGTCAATTTTTCTTTCCCCTCATTATTTACCCCTAAACCCCATTTTCCTTTGAATATTTACTATTTCACAATATTGATCATGCATTCTAGAACATATTTAAAACTTTAGTTTCTCATACCAGAGAAAAGATACAATATTTAAACAACTGTGACCTATTTATTTCACTTATGAGTATGTCCCAAAGGTACATCCATTTGAGTATAAATGACTCAACCTCATCCTTCTTTACAGCAGACTAATATTCCATTTTATTAAAAAACTACATCTTCTTTATCCAGTCTAGAGTTGATGATTGTTTGGGTTGTTCAAAAAAATAATTTTAATGTATATGTACATGTAAATTTATTATCTAGAATAATCCAGTGACTTTGACTTTAGAAGAGCTCACATACTTTACCTACTTTTTTTTTTTTTTTTTTGCTTTTGAGACAGGGTCTCGCTTTGTAGTTCAGGCTGGCCCTGAGCTCACTATGGTGCCCAGGCAAGCCACCGCGAACTCAGCAATCCTCCTGTCTCTGCCCTCCCGAGTACTGGGATTACAGGTGTGAGCCACCACGTCCGGCATTGTGGTATGCGGTGTTGATTGTTGGTGGGCGTGTCTTCATGCCCAGCATTATATGTTGTTACCAGGGATCAAACTCAGGTCCTTGCGCTTGCGAGGCAGGCGCCGGAACCACTGAGCTAACCCTCCGGTCCAACCTACTTTTTTGTTTAAAAAATTATATTCTGTCATATCCTGTCTAATATCCTTTGCCCATTAAACAAAGGCAAGGCAAACCAGAGTTAATTATGCCAGTAATATTTGTAGTAGATACTTTATACTATCATGGGAATACTGGCTTTTGTTCTATGAAAAGTAGCATTGTCATTCAGTTCTGTTATTACTATTATCAGTGTTAAAACATTGGTGTACATATAGCAAAAATGTTTGCTTTTTTTCTAGTTACTTATTTTGAATTTCTCATTGTGCCTATTAACTTGCATTCCTTAAACTAAATCTATGTAAATAATAAATACCAAAATTTTGTATATGCTTGTGTCATAGATATACCTGCAACATTTGTGAAAGGAGTAAATATAAAATAATTTAGCTGTGCAGAAATTTGAAAATAGGCTATGAAAGTGTGTTTGTGATTGTATCGGTGGTGACAGGGCATTCCTAGGCTTCTTGGCCCACGCTGTCAGAAGCCTCTCGCTCAGAAGTGCATACTATTGATGTTTCGTGGTGGCACCTCCACAGATGACGCTACCAGGGTGCCTCTTGGCAGTGACGGGGGCTACATCAACGCCAGCTTCATCAAGATTCCCGTGGGCCAGGAGGAGTTTGTCTACATTGCTTGCCAGGGCCCTCTCCCCATAACCGTTGGGGATTTCTGGCAGATGATTTGGGAGCAAAAATCCACAGTGATAGCCATGATGACACAAGAAGTAGAAGGAGAAAAAGTCAAATGCCAGCGCTACTGGCCCAGCCTCCTAGGCAAAACAACAATGGCCAATGACAGGCTGCGCCTGGCTCTGGAGCAGACGCAGCAGCTGAAGGGCTTTGTGGTGCGGGCGATGACCTTGGAAGACATTCAGGTGAGCTCCAAGACCAGCTCCTTCTCGAAACCAGGCCTCTCCACAATCACCTCAAGGTTTCCAGATAAAGTCACTGTCCTGGTTCCCAAGATGGTAGAACTTCTTTTTTTATCAAGTAAATTTTAAATGTAAATTTTCCTCCAGTACTTGCTATAGGAAAATGAAAGCACAATCTTTCATGTGATCATTTGTCACCCTTGGCTTAGTGATGTGAGTGCTTCTTCCTGCCGCTGTGTGACTCTGAGTAGCTTAGCCTGAGTGAGCTACCTGCTGTCCTAAGTGAGGGCACTGCTGACCCTCCCCAGACACCTAAGCTGTGGTGCAGGACCCCTCCTGGAGGGTGCACTGAAACCAGAGTGTGGACTTTCATGGAGATAGCAGTTCTGTTAGTGCCCTGTAAACAGAGCGTGATAATTTCCTCTAGAATTTAGTTTATGCAGAATGAAAGTTATGCCTCCCTTTTTCATTGAAAAGTGTATGATCTGAGTACCTGCTTTTCAGCACACGGGAGTCTCCATACTCATGTTCGCTCACCAGTCACTCTGGGCACGGAAGCTCCGCACCCCCAGGGAGCTGGTCCCTGAGTGCACCGTGGTCTCAGAGCTCTGCCTGGGGATGACACAGGCATGGACTCTGCTTCCTAGTGAGGAGCTGCTGGTGCTGAGGGAAATGTCAAGTGCAGAAGGACAGATGGTTGTGGTGGGGAGACGCACACTGCAGCTCTCCCCAGAGTCAGGCAGTCCGGGGGCAGCACTGAGAAGAGCTGTGAGGAGCAGAGGGGCTGCTGGGGACAGCATCTCGGTAGGAAAGAGCAAGTGGCCCTGAGACTGACTGCACAGCACTGGGGTGCAGCTTGGCAGTGGAGTGCTTGCTTTGCACACAGCAGCCCTGAGTCCTGCCCAGCCACCACACGCACAGAAAATGTGGGTCTTGCGCCCCCTTGATGAGGTCTCCCATGTGTCTCTGCTTCCCTCTGGACTTGGCCCAGCATACAAATCAGAATATGAAGGAGCAGGAGCAGTCAGGGTACAATGAGCCAGCTGGGAGGATCTTGAGTTCACACCCAGCCCATGCAACTCAGAAAGCAACTCTTTCAATAAAAAGGATTTGAAAAGGAGAACCAGACTTTCCCTCCGCACAGGGGCTTTGCGTTTAATCCCCAGAACCACCAAAAGCCCCAAAGGACAACATAAAGTTAAGAACTTGTTATGTGTGAACAGTATAATGCACAGTGTACTTATTGTTTTTCACCCTTCAGACAGGAGAGGTACGACGTATCTTCCACTTGAATTTCACTGCCTGGCCTGACCACGACACACCCTCTCACCCAGATGCCCTGCTCACCTTCATCTCCTACATGAGGCGCGTCCACAGGTCGGGCCCAGTCACCACGCACTGCAGCGCTGGCATTGGGCGCTCGGGGACCTTGATATGTATAGACGTGGTCCTTGGACTGATCAGTCAGGACCTGGAAGTGAGTATAAGACAGGTGCTGAGCACACAAGTGGCCGGAGTGATGATGGTGCAGACTCTTTAATGCTGTTTCCATGGGCCGCGTGTTGGCCCTTGTCATCTTAGGCTTGTATGAGAAGACATCAGTATTGTTTCTACCCTGAACTCAAGGATAAAAGGAAATACGTTTTTGAAAGGAAAGACCTTGAGTTTTTTGTAGTTGCTATTGTTACATATGGCCAGGGAAGGTATATTTTGTTATATAAGTTAAATTAATGCTAGGAAGTCTATCTCTAAACAATTACTCCCAGTTTTAAAAATTATTATTAAACCAAGCAATGTATATAATCTTACTTTTTTTTTTTTTTTTTTTTGCTTTTGAGACAGGGTCTCGCTTTGTAGTTCAGGCTGGCCCTGAGCTCACTATGGTGCCCAGGCAAGCCGCCGCGAACTCAGCAATCCTCCTGTCCCAGCCTCCCGAGTGCTGGGATTACAGGTGTGAGCCACCACGTCCGGCATTATAATCTTACTTTTGAACCTAAATTAGTATAAAGCCTATTTAAAATGCCAATTTTATATATATATTAAATTATATATATTATAACATTATTATATAATATATATTATATTATTACATATAATATATATAATTTTGTATATTAGTATAAAGCCTATTTAAAATGTCAATTTTATATATATAATTTTATATATATATAATTGAAAATCCTAGAATAACCTACTATATTCCAGTGGAATATAGTACTATATATAAAATATAAATAAAAGATTTTAATAAAAAGCATCCTCAGATGTTATTACATTTACCATCATAATTTAATTAGGACAAAACCAAAGTCTATTTCTCCCTTGTTTCCAACTCTTAAATGTCAACTAAAATTTTTAAATCTAGTTTTACTCTGTAAGAAAAGAGTTTATATTTTCTGTCGAAGATTCTCCAATCGAACAGTTTGCTCTTATTCTTAGAGAAGTCATAAATGATGACAGTCTGTTCACCAAGTCACTTTCCAAGACCGTTTCCAGAAAGAGAGAAACAGCAGTGCAGGGTTCTGCACCATCTACCTTTCCGTGAGCTTCTCGGGTTCAGACTCGGTCATCCTTCTGTCTAACAGGCTCTCTATCTTCCTGCACAGTTCAGCATCTCTGACCTGGTGCGCTGCATGCGGCTGCAGAGGCACGGGATGGTGCAGACCGAGGTGAGCTGGTGGGCACAATCCTCTGTATGACGTGGAGCTGTGGCAGACTATGGCTCAGCTCACATTCTAATGGACCACTCTGGCTGCTGGATTAAAGGAAACCTGCCCCAGAGAGGGCATGCTGGGTTAGAAGGGAGGTTACTTAGGTGTCCCGAGCACTGGCCCAGAGCAGAGTGGCAGGTGTGGGCAGAAAGGATGTTCTTATGGGTTATGCATGGTATGAGAGTCACAGCTGAAGGTGGGAAATGCAGCAAAGGTAAAAGACAGGCAAGCAGAAAGGAAATGGAAAGACCTCTTCTAGTACCACTTTCAGAGAGTGTAGATGCCTTAAAAAAGGTTCTACATCCTGTGTCCTAAACACATGAGCACACATATTTGTGTTCACATGTGCATATATGCAACTACTATAAATATTTTGTTTGTGTTTTTTGTTTGTTTGTTTTGAGATAAGATCTTGCCAAATAATTCAGGCTCACCTTGAATTCACTATGTAGCCAAGGCTGGCCAATCTTCCTTCCTCAACCTCCCTAGTGCTGGGATCACAGACATGTGCCACCACTCACAGCTTCCATTTAATATATTGTTGATTTTTCCTACTTATTTTCAGATACATTTGGAGGTTTTTTTGTTTGTTTGTTTCTGGGGGTTGGGGGTGTTGGCAGTACCAGGGATTAAACTCAGGCCTTTGTACTTGCAAAGTGGAAATGGTACCACTGAGCAAAATCCTCAGCCCTCATTTGTTCATTTTTTTCCTTGTCAAGTAACAAAATATCTCAGATCCCTCTACCACCAACTTAGTTTTACCACAAACATTCATTTCCAAAGATCTTTCATTTCTATATTTTTTGTTCCAAAATATTGAAAGAAAAATTATTTCATATTTTTAAAATACTTGTTACTTCTATTTTGGTTAGTTTTTTGTTGTTTGTGTGTATGTGTGAGTGTGTGTATGTGTTTGTGTTTGTGTGTGGTACTAAGGATTGAACTCAGGACCTTGTGCTTGCCAAGGAGATGTGTGGATCACTAAGCTAAATCCTCAGACCTGTTACTTGTGTTTTGAAATAAAATTTTATTTCTATAAATATACTTGTTTATTTCCAGTTCTTTTGCTCCAGAATATCTAAGTAAAATTACTTTACTATCTTCTTAGTTACTTCTTTGACTTTTAAAAAATTAAGATGAGGGGCTGGAGATTTAGCTCAGTGGTTCCGGTGCCTGCCTTGCAAGCACAAGGTCCTGAGTTCAATCCGGTAACCACATACAACAATGCTGGGTATGGTGACTCGTGCCCACCGGCAATCAGTACCACATATCACAGTGCCGGGCGTGATGGCTCATGCCTGTAATCCCAGCACTCGGGAGGCAGAGACAGGAGGATTGCTGAGTTTGAGGCTTGCCTGGGCTACATAGTGAGCTCAGGGCCAGCCTGAACTACAAAGTGAGACCCTGTCTCAAAAAAAAAAAAAAAGGATTAAGATGAGTTTCAGTAAATCTAGAAATTTTATATAAATTTGTTTTTCCATGAAATATTTTCAGAACACAAAAATAGAAGTTGTCCACCAACTGGAGCAATTTCAGTTACCTCTGGAAGTTTTACCCCCTACCTTCAGGCTTTTTACCTCATTATGTCAATTTAGTTTCTGCTTTTTAAATCATTTTTGTGGCACTAAGAGTTTTGTGACTTGTTCTTTATACCTACCACTTAAAACTTTTCCCTATTTAAAAAACCCAGACACTACTCCCTATAGTGGTTACAATTATGTATGAGAGTCACAAGGTGCATCTAAAATCAGTCTCTCCCACCCTCCCTCCCCCACAGGATCAGTACATCTTCTGCTATCAAGTCATCCTCTATGTCCTCACGCGTCTTCAGGCTGAAGAAGAGCAAAAAGAGCAGCTTCAGCTTCCAGCCTGATGTACTTAGAGTGGCCTTCTGGGGCCTCCACATCTCCCCTGAGCCTCCATGAGACCTCTGCTCTCCACGCTGCAATGCAGCTGCCATGCAATACCATTCTGCTGACTTCCTGACCTCACAGGTCATTCTCACAGTAATGATGTCAAATGCTATCTCTGTGCAGTTGCATTCCTGTGGTAACTATGAAATGTTTAACACTAACTGAACAGTGGCAGATATTAGGGCTAAAGGTAGCACTTGCTTCTTACAAGGACACACTGAGTCTATTGTTAATGTATCAATCTTGTTTATAGCAAAATTTTTTCCAGTATCTTAATGGAGTTATTTTATAGGGGATACTTGAAACCAGTATTTAAGCTTTAAGTGACAGTAATATTGGTATAGACGAAAGTAGGAAATGTTTACTATATCAATTTCTAATGTTTACTACATAGATTATCTTGTAATATATTTATATACTTTTTCATGAACATACAGTAAATCTGCACTGACAGAGTTAACTGCATTGTGTTTGTAATGCAACATCTCACTTTGTAAATAAAAATGTGCAGAAACATATTGTCAGTGTTAATTTTAACAAAACCCAGGCCTCTGGGAAACCAGACACCTTCTGACTGACACCTTCCCTTCCACCCAGTTGCTCACCACTTTGCCAGCCACAGGCAGTCAGGGTTTATTAGGGATCCGGTAAATCTTCATTAGGGCTGTTGCGGCCAGGGCCAGCTGGACACCAGCTGTGAAGTCCAGGCTCCCTCCACCCCCTGTGAATGACGCTGACCTTCTCCACCTACTGATATGTGAATCACAGTACTTGCAAGCGATGCTCAGAATCCTCAGCTGACCAAGGAGTGATCACACAACATCATTCTACCTGGGAGGTCTCTCTCTCCATGGCTGTGCTGTGCAGGATGCAAACCAATCAGCCTCAAAGAGCCGCTCACCATGGTGGTGCGCTGAGTCCTGCACCTGATTCTGTAAACATGATTCTCAGTGTCCCTCCATCCCGTCCTAAGATCCAGCGTGCTGCCTGGCTGCCCTTATAATTGTACCAGTTCTGAGTCTGCAGCCTGGACTCTGCTCTTCCACAAATGGGGCACTTTGCTGGGCCTAGCTGCTGGGTGGGGGACAATCTACAGGCAGCAGGAACTATCAGTGACTGCAGAGCTCCTCGTGATGTTTTGCTGTCCACTCAGAATTGACTGGCAATCTGACAAGAGAAGCTCCACCGCCACTGTTCTCACCTCAGTCAGAAGAGTTGTAGCCAACATCATAAGCTGAAAAAAAGCGAAGTGTTCTTTTGCTCTAACGCCCTTGGGAATCCCTGTCCCGAGTGAGCTGGAGTCCTGCCTGGTCTTCTAGTCACAGGCATGTAAAGCCAGGCCCAAAGCCTACGGCAGCCAGGGCTACTAGACTGCAAGTGCTTGTCTGAAGTCAGCACAGACTGGAGGAGGCAAAGGTAGAAGATACTTCTCCTGGAAACAATGTGGCTAGGAGCTGGAAAGTGGGAAGAAATGAAGGTTTGGACCTGTAACGCCAGACTGAGAGCTTTCCTATGAGAAACGCACCACTGTCTACAGCTGGGAACTGATCCCCTGCCATGGCAGGAGCAGCCACTCCCTGGAGTAGAAGACAAGGCGAGGGCAAGAGAGGCACTGCCCTGGAGGCCCTAAGAAGCTGTCCAGAGTACACACAACACAGCCCTTCCTACACTTAGGGCAGCTGAGTACTAGAACACAAACCCAAACTAGTTGATCTCACAGTTGCAGGCGGATGAACTGCATGATACACCACTCCCTGCCAAGGTTCCAGGCATCCCATGGTCAGCACACAGCTTCCAATATCGTTGCAGGACTCTCCATTTCCCCACCAGAGAGGGAGACAGTGCAGAGGGCCCTGTGTGGCAGATCGTGGGGGCCGGGGCAGGCCTAGAAGCTGAGCCCATCACAGCCATGCTCTCTACCAGCAAGAGCTGGCCAGGTGGCAGATCATATTACAGGCTGAGGCCTGATCCAGCAGAGTGCTACAGAGGGGAGCACAAGTTTCAGGGGAAGATATTTACATAAAACAATTATAGGGCCGGAGATTTAGCTCATTGGTTCCGGCGCCAGCCTCACAAGCGCAAGGTCCTGAGTTCGATCCCGGTAACTACATAGAATGCTGGGCGTGGTGACACACCCACCAGCAATCAATACCACATACCACAGTGCCGGGCATGGTGGCTCACGCCTGTCATCCCAGCACTCGGGAGGCAGAGACAGGAGGATTGCTGAGTTCGAGGCTTGCCTGGGCTACATAGTGAGCTCAGGGCCAGCCTGAACTACAAAGCGAGACCCTGTCTCAAAAAAAAAAAAAAAAAAAAAAACAATTATAGCTGTGTATTTCAGAATTCATGCTAGAGAGAATGTGGGGGAAAAGGTGTCTTACACCTTGCTGGGAATGTACAGTAGCCACTAGGGAAAGGAGTGTGAAGACTTAGCAGAACATCTGAAAATAGAATACTGTATGGCATAGCTCCTGTATGGTGCAGAGCCAAAGAAATGAAGTCAGCACTGCGGGAGACACCTGCATGCCGCTGCTGATTGTGGCACTGTTCACAACAGCTAAGTCAGAATTTGCCCAAATGCCCATCAACAGATGACAAAGAAAATATATATGTGCAGTGAAGTATTATTCAACCGTACAAAATAAAGCAAGTCATTTGCAACAAAAAAGATGGGACTGGAGTTTGTCGTGTTAAACAAAGTAAGACAGACAAAATGACAAGTACTGTATATTGTTGCATGTGGGAACTAAAACCCAACTTGAAAAATAGTTACTGCCAGGCACGGGACTAAGGGTAGGAGGTGGTTAGAACGAATTGATGCATGCTGCACCCAGGCATAAAAATAGCACACCAAGCCCAGTCAGGTGTATAATTAATATGTGCTGATTTTTAAAGGAATGGTATCAGAATAGTCAGAAGCTTTGTGGAATTAGAAACATAATTTTTTATGGGAAAAAAAAATCTTTTAACACTTTATAAATAAAATATAGAAATGGTCCATAAGCATACAAAATTATGTTCAAAATTTTAATTCTCTTTGGAATACAAACTGAATTCAAAATGAGCTGCTACTGAAGGCCCAAGAGAAAGTCAAAATTCAAAGGACAGGTTAAACCAGTTGTTATACGGTAAAAAAAAAAAAAAAAAAAAAAGGACAGGTAACAAGAGCAATTGGCAAGGTTACAGAGCACCTGGAACTTTTATGTACAGCTAGTGGAAATGGGAAATATTACAATTATTTTGGAGAGTGATTTTACAGTTTTTCTTAAAAAATAAAAATTTTTAAGAGGGTGCTGGAGATTTAGCTCAGTGGTTCCGGCGCCAGCCTCGCAAGCACAAGGTCCTGAGTTTGATCCTGGTAACCACATACAATGCTGGGCGTGGTGACTCACGCCCACCAACCATCAATACCACATACCACAGTGCTGGGTGTGGTGGCTCACGCCTGTAATCCCAGGATTACACTTGGAGGCAGAAACAGGAGGATTGCTGTGTTCGAGGCTTGCCTGGGCTCCATAGTGAGCTCAGGACCAGCCTGAACTAAAAAGTGAAACCCTGTCTCAAAAAAAATAGAAGAAAAAAAATACCTAGATTCCAAAGACAACAGCTCAGCAACCCTAGGACAGTGGACAAACTATCCTGTAACTGCTCAGCCCACAGGAGCTCGCGGGATGCAGGATCCTGGCATCAGGCAGCTCCGGGCCAAAAGGTACCCACCAAAGGCGAAGGGAAGGGTGATGGCAGCCGCACCTTGCCCAATCAGTGCCCTCCTCTGTGACTGTGCAGAGAATAGGGGACTGCATTAGCAGCCTGGCTTCTCAAGCAGCTCAGCTACCTTGTCCTCCTTTTCAGAGTGGAAGTAAGCCCGAGGGTATTGGCCCCAGGTCACCCCAGTGCCCAGAGCAAGGGCTCCATTGCAGATCTGTGTGGCCCAGCCCACTGCTCAGGGCCATGCTGGCTGTTTCCATGGAAGATGGAAAATGGCCCTACCTTCCTGCCGCATCTGCCATGTGCTGTCCCAGTCCCATAGAAGCCCCAGCTATTAGAAGTTAAGCCATGCACGGGGTCCCAGCAGCCCGATGCCCCAATGCTCAGCAGTGTTTGCAAAACCTGTGGGATGTCGGTCTTCTAGCAGGACTTTGGTTGGTGTTTCTGCCTTAGAGATGCCTCTGGTAGGCCTGTCCTTCATCGTGGCTGTGTCCTGGCTGGAAGATCCCAACTGTTAACACTAATGTTTTCAGAAGAGAGAACTTAGTTTTACTATTTTGCATTAGATGTCTGTAGAGATGTAATGTAAAAATTTACTTTTTATAGATTCTTTAAAATTTCTGGTAATGTTTCCTTTGGACCTGAGAATCTTTTCTTCTCCTTTTCCCACATTTTCTGCAGTCCTGGAAACTGAACTCAGGGAGCACTGAGCTATACCTCAGACCCTTTGAGACAGGAGCTCACTAATTTGACCAGAATGGCCTCAAATTTTCGATCCTCCTGCCTCAGCCCACCAGTTAGTTGATAGCATAGACATGGGCCACCACACCCAGCTTCTTTTAACTCACAGCTCTGCTAACTGTATCTTTTCAGTTACCTGTTACCCACTGTCCTATAGCCCCAGGGTGTCCTTCCTGCCTGTGACTGCCGCATGCCCATGACCTCCTAGAGCAACAAGCTTCGCAGTTCCATCACCAGATGGGTAAGTGGGGCTCCCTGGTGAGGGCCCAACCAACCACCGTGTGACATGTGGCTCGTGGCTCCTTTCCGTACAGAATTCAGAGCCCGTCACTCCAGGACCTAACAGAGAGCCCTGTCTTCATGGTCACACGACCTTCTGGATAAAAACACAATAATCACTGTCTCAGGTTAAACCAAAGTGTGGGATCTCAGGTAATGCACTTTCTCACACATTTTACAAGTATAAAGAGAAACAAAATGGAACAAATAAGCACACATTAGGTAGGAAAAGTATGTGACACAGGTGCCATTTCTATCAGTAGAGAAAGATGAGTCTTTGCTATGGTTTGTATCTAATTGCCACCTCAAAGCCTCACACAGTCATGGGGTGGGGGTTCTGGGAGGCATAGCAAGGTGATGTTGGTGAGTCAGGTAGGAAGAGAATGTCAGGGGGCGTGGCCTGAAGGGTCTGTCTCCCTGCTCCTCCCTGCACCCCTCTCTGCCTCCCCGCCCCGCCCTGAGCTGCTTCTCCTAGACACTGCCAGGGCCCCCTTCAGCCCACTGACTGGATTACAGCCTTACCACCCTGAACCAAAATAAACTTCTCCTCCCTGAGCTTGTGGGCATCAGGTATTTTGTGCCAGCCACAGAGAGTAACAAAGACAATGATTAGATATATAACCTTGGGACAATGAAGCATAAAAAATTAGATTTTTAGAATGCCAAGAATTAAATTCAAAAAGAGGATAAATATGTACATATTCAGACCATCAAAATAATAGGAAAACATAGAGGGAAGTGTGTTTAATGATGTCAGCACAGAGAAAGGTGGGTTTACCTACTACATGATCAACTCAGCACACACCACAGTGAATAAACATGTTACGACCCCAAAGGTACTCCCCAAAGGGACTTTGTGAAAAGCAAGTACATTTTCACAAAGGGCCATATGATACACAAAAATATAAATATTCTAGTATTTAGTATTTTTAAACATTTTAAAAGACTAAAAAAGCCAAACATGTAAAAATATAAAACTGTTTGGGCCGGAGATTTAGCTCAGTGGTTCCGGCGCCTACCTCGCAAGCACAAAGTCCTGAGTTTGATCCCGGTAACCACATACAATGCTGGGCATGGTGACTCACACCCACCAGCCATCAATACCACATACCACAGTGCCGGGCGTGGTGGCTCACGCCTGTAATCCCAGCACTCAGGAGGCAGAGACAGGAGGATTGCTGAGTTCGAGGCTTGCCTGGGCTCCATAGTGAGCTCAGGGCCAGCTTGAACTACAAAGTGAGACCCTGCCTAAAAAACTGTTCATTGCCAAAAAACAAAGGATAAAAGATAGTAGAGTGTCAACAATGTGTCCTGAGTCCCAGGATTTGTTCAGATATATAAAGCCAAGCAGTGCAATGTAAACGAGGGCAGGGGGCGCAAAGGGGTACATACCACAAATGCGCCGCTTCACACATAATTTTGAAAAGCAATTTCTAGAGAAATGTTTTCACAACTGCACATGGTCCAAAGCCATCCCATGGCCCAGCCCATCCAATAGGTGCAGTGACAGAGTGCTGCAGCACTGGCATGGGCACAGGGCACAGCTGCACTGTGGCACCCGCACACCGAAGACCATGAGGTGTCTGAATACAGTGGGCTGAGGCACTGTCCTCCTGCACACGGTGACACTTCAGCACTGCGGCCACACAGTGAGGTAGGTCAGCACAGGCCCCCGCAGACAGAGGCTCTGTAACTTTGCCCCCTGGCTCACCAGGCGTGTTCTTCAAAGCATTGAGTGTTCACATGGGTCAGGGCACATGAATCTGCATCAATCGCTAGGAAGCGAGAGACCTTTGCTTTTTGACCTCACTTTTTCTTTAACTTCCCTCTGAGCTTCTGTAGCATCTGTAATCAAAAAAGATATTCCAGCCCTTTGTAAGGAACAATGGTTTGAGGAAAGGGCCTCACTTTTTTTTTTTTGTAAGAGCTACAGCTTCCTCCCGAGTGCTCCAAGGATGTGACCTGAGTCAAAGAGTGACAGGGACCCAGGCTCAGCTCGTCCCTGCACAGGAGACCATGTCTCCCTCATGCTCACGCCTGCACACCATGGAAGGGTGCTCTAGGTGCCTCCCCTGTGTGCACCCCTACTGCAGGAAAGCAGGACACATGCAGTGAACCTGTTGTATCGATTCCAAAAAGCCCGTTGAAAGGGTAGAGCACCTCCTCAGAAAGTGATCCTGCCGCAGTTCACAAACCACAAAAATGCAAACAAGCTCTCTAACATGTGATGATGCTTAAGCATTCACAAGGCTCTGTCAAGGGGATCCCGGCAGTGGATCCACCACCTTTCCTGGCTGCCCCGGGAGTCAGGGGCCTGTCTGTCCAGTGAGTCCACACTGTCCACAGGAAGTGAGGGGCTGCTTGGCCCCAGAACCCCATGGTGACTTCCTGGCCCTGATGGCCCAGGGGTTCCAGCTGCTGCTTCACCCCGTTCCAAGAAAGCGCTGGTCTCTTTGGACTTCCGCTCATGGGCCTCATCTGCGCAGTCTGGGCTCTTCTGCCTGTGCCTGTTCTTCAGCTTCTTGTACGTCTGGTATGCTAGTGATGAAACACACAAGGGTTAAAAACAGGTTCAGCAAAGACTAAATATGGGAACACTGTATTCTCATGCATACTCTGGGTGTTTCCGTCATGTATATATAAGCACACAGGGGAAAGGAGGGAGAGAGCTATGGGACGAGGAGCTTCAGGTTGTCAGTGTGGTTCTTCCTGTCTGGAATGGAGATGCACTCGTCATCCAGTCAGTCAGCGGGGCAATCGGAGAGCAATCTCTGTATGCTTATGTGGGAAGGACACTCAGGGCTACTGGGGTGCAGCTCAGACTGAGCCAAACGTGCGGTGCCCCTAAAATCTGGGCCTGCACCCAGGATGATTCTCTTATTCTGTGGGAAGACTGCACCCCCAGCTCTTCTTCTATTGCTATCTTCATTATATCAGCAGTGAAAATATAATAATCAGTAATCAATAAGTAATCATTTGTCTCTGTCCTCACAAGAGGAAATATTTACAGCAGCCCAAGATTAACATATATATGTGTAGAGCCGGGGATTTAGCTCAGTGGTTCCAGAGCCTGCCTTGCAAGTACAAGGTCCCAAGTTCAATCCCTGGTAACCACATACAACAATGCCAGGCGTGGTGGCTCACATCTGTAATCTCAGCACTCTGGAGGCAGAGGCAGGAGGATTGCTATGAGTTTGAGGCTTGCTTAGGCTATGTAGTGAGCTAGGACCAACCTGAACTACAAAGCAAGACTCTCTCTAAAAAAAAAAAAAAAAAATGTAAATAGACATATATTTTTTCAAATTCTACCTCTATGGACCTACATAACAGTGGGCTCCAGGGTAATTTTGATTTGGTTTTATCAATACACAATGTATGTGTATGGATATAAAGATATAAAATATCTTTAAATGTGAGTTTGGATATGTATTCCATTTTGTATTTGAAAAACTTCCACAGTGATTTAGCATAAGTCAGCTTTCACAGTGAAATAGAAGTCTGTACAAACACTGAAGTCATCTGGTGTTTGAAACATAAGAAACCTATGCTTATAGTTTGGTAAATATTACTTTGAGGCCAGCATTTGCTCATGGAGATCTTGTCCTCACAAGTCTTGGAATCTAGGTTCTCATAGTGTACTGGTTTATGTGAAGCATGTTTATTTATAATTATAATCCCTAGCTTAATTCTAATTATAATTGCTTCTAATTGTAGTCTAATTGTAATCTGCATTGGTTTTTGTGAAGTATATTTGTTTTTATTGTAACCTCTTTCTAAAATAGTTTTCTGTAAAATTCCCACTATTTCAAAATTATCTTGTTCATGCATTTTATTATTCCCAAAAATGTCAGGCTAAAAGTAGATCACAGAGGCAGCACAATACAAGTTTGGATTTTTTTTTTTAAAGACTGGTAAATTGGGTGGACATAATGAAAGCTCACTCACCTGTAACAATGAGAAATCCATCCAGCAACTGGAAGAACCCATAGGCCAGTGGAAAGTTAAACATTTGGGCCAGCTGCTCGGCAGTGAATGACAGCTGGAGCATGGTGAGACACATCTGGATGTTCTGAGCTCCAGTTTCTAAGGAGATTGTCCTGCACCTGGCGGTGAAGAGGCTTGTTACACATCAGCAAGAAGGACTATTCGTACATCTTCTCCTGGGGACAACAGCACACATGAACTCTGAGGCTGGGCAGCAGTTGTGCTGGGTCACTCAATAGTTATTTTGGAGCACCTGCTCTGCAGAGTAGTTCCAGAGAGGCCTGTGGGGTGGGGCCTTGGGAACCTGCCTCAGAGTCTGGGTGAAAGACAGACAGAGAAAAAGAGGGAGGGAGTTCAAACTCATGACAAAGCATAACCTTGGGCCAGGCAGTTGCTGCAGAACTTCAGACAACTTTCAGAGTAGTTAGAGAAGCTTCGGAGGAATGGGGCTACAGACTGGAGTGCAGGAGCCTGTTAATGTGGAGAAAACTATAGAGACTAAAGATCCAGGGAGAAGCCAGGTGTAGTGGTGCACACCTGTAAGCCAATACTCGGGAGGCTGAGGCAGGAGGATCACAGTAAGTTTGAGGCCAACCCCAGCTACATAGTGAGTTCAAGACCAGCTCTCTCAAAATCCAAAATTAAATTTAAAAATAAAGCTCCAGGAGCAGGTGTGAGTGTGACTTATTCAAGAGCCTTCGTTCAGTCAGCCAGCCAGTCCGCACGGAGAGGAGGCTTGGAGGAGATGGAGAACAGAAAGCTGACTGAAAGATGTGAAAGAAACAGTATAACACAAGAAACAAAGCAACATTAGACTCAAACACAGAAGCCTGAATCAAAAGCCAGAAGTCAAAGATGATAGTCTTTGGTGAAAGGCTTTAGTGATCATTTTTTCTACTTCCTATTCTTCTATATTGACTTTTTTCTGATTGCAGAAAATGAAAAAGGAGAGAAGAGAGAAGCCAGGACATGGGGGCTGGATTAAGCTCGTCTGTTTCCAGCTGGTGAGGGAAGCTATAGACTTTTCACACACGGAAGGGAGAGAGGAAAGGTGAGCTGTGTAAATGTCTTGGGAGAGTTTACTCTTCATTCAAAGGAGGACTGGGTATCAGACAGCCTGGGGGCGCCCCGCCCATACCTGATAAAGTGCTAAATGTTCTGTAGTGGGATGGAGGCAGCAAAAGGCCAACTAAAAATCTCACAACCTGCACCTTGGGAATTCAATCACATAACTCACTTTTCTTTAGTAATTCTTTTTTGGTTTTAAAAATAGACATACTTACTGAAAAACTCAATATACAAAGAAAACGTCAAGAAGTAAAATTATCCTTTTGCTCACTACTCAGAATTACCATGTGGTATATTTTCCAGTGGTTTTCAACATATAGAATCCTTTTTTCCTTTCTTCTACCCAATGGAAATCAAAACAAAACCGTGTTCAATTAGGTACAACTTACCTCTTGAGTACTTTCCAAAATCATTAAAATTGATGCATCATCTCCATTTCATGGCTTAGTCATGAATTAAATATCTCCCTATTGTTAGACAGTTAAATTGTATCCATTTTTATGCCCCAAAATAATACTATAATTAATGTCTTAGACTACCGATATTCATGTGCATATCTGATTGAGCCAGTTTTAGAATCTTTAGAAGTAAAATTACTAAGTTAACAACCATAAATATTCATAAGTCTGTTGATATGACACTGGACTTGCCTTCCAGAAAGTTTTTCTCAATTTTCTGTCTCTCACCCTTGTGTGATAATGCTCATGGAGTAATACCATGCCTATTATTTCACAGCATTTATGAATTCTGTGTCCCAACTGATAAGGATAATATTTCAGACAAGTTACTTATTCCTCTAGCAGGAAGTCTGTCTCCTTTCTTCTCCTGTGTTTCATAATTAGGCATTCTGAAAAATTTGGCCCAAAGACAGGTTAAGGACATAATTTCCAGAAACTTGTTCAGAGCCTAGGATGGTCTCTGTGTTTTGGGAAACAACCTCATCCCTCCGATCTAATTATTAGGACACAGAAAAAAATGTATCCATGTCTGTACAGGCTGCATTCATCTACCAAATCTGGGTTCCCACATTATAGCTTTCTATCGATTTGGCCTCTAGTTGACGTGAAGAATTAGTACAACTTCTCACCCTCTTCCTGCTGAATGTCCTATCTGCCCACCATGTAAGTCAGAGTGTTTCCTCTCTCCCAACCCGGCCAAGGCAGCAAAGCCTGCCAGTGGCCATGAGCTTAATTTACCCTCCTCAAAAAAGTTTCAGGAGGCCTTGGGTGTGAGAGCCCCTGATTAGCACGGATGAGGCCTGGAGTGCAAGCCCCCGCACTGTGAAAGAGGAAAAGCTCGTGGACAATGTAGTTATACCTTTGCCAGGACTGGTGGGTAAGGAGAGCCAGCAGAAAGCCCATGATGTGGCCTGTCACAGGGAAGAGGAAGCTGATGATCAGAAGGGTGGTATCTGAATTCCAGAATTCCTTTGACAGCACCAAGCCGGCGACCGTGACCACCAGGAGGAGGAGCCCACCAAGAACGGCCCCGACCTAGAGTAAATCAGGAAAGTAAGAACATGCGATCATCTCAGGGTTTTCTGGTCTGTGATAAAAATCCCATCAAGGCCCTATAAGGCTATGAACTTAGAAATTTTAGAACAATGAGGGAACTTGGAGAACACTAAATCCCGTTGCTCTCTGTATTCTCAGAACCTGTGTCCCAAGGCCACGGGGGATGCCTGACACCACAGACCCTACTGAATCCTAGGTAATCTATATTTGCAATCCGATACATATCTCCTTTTGATAGTGTGATTTATAAGTTAGGCGTAATAATGATTAAGAACAACCATGAACAGAATAGAACAAATGAGTTACTGGTCTCCTGAGCCTGAACATAGAGTATGGGACAAAGTTCTAAGGGCATAGTCGGTAGTGAATGTAATATAAAAAATGGAAAGAGAAGTCCTGGGGAAGTCCAGCTGGTAAACAGGGTGCGAGGAACTGCCGCTGGTCCGCTACTTTCGGCTGGCAAGAAGGAGATCCGTGTGAGTGAAGGCCATAGAAAGGCCTTGTGAATGTCTCAAGACTGGACTGCATCTCGCATTCTCACAGCAGCTAGAGCATGGAAATGGTGGGCAGAGGGCAATTCACATCTGGGCAGGAGAAAGCAGGACAGCCCGATATTTCATCACACTGCTTGTAAGGTACAGTGTTCAGGGGAAAACATACATGTCACTTATTTCTGGAATTTTCCATCAGACTCTTAGAGTGTAGTGGACTGCAGATAACTGAACCCACAAAAAGCCAAACCGTGGGCCAGGGAGACGGCAGACAGCACGGAGGAAAACTTTGAGGTCAAAGTGGGTGGGTGACTCGGCTAGATTAGAAACTAGTGGGCTGTGGCACAAATCAGTCTTCTTATTTTGTGGTCAGTATTCTTTCCATAAAGTAGAGGATCTGGCCAGAAGGACTGGGCAATGGAGTTCATTGTGTTCAGGAGAACATTATGAAACAATATTGGAATCTGACAATAACGTCTGGCTAATGCTCTAAGAAAATACCTCAGGAGTACCTATAAAGAAAAGGGTCTATTTAGCTCATAGACCTGCAATTCAAGACCATCCGCTCGGCTCTGGCAAGAGCTTGGGGTAGAGGGCATCGCAGTGGGGAAGCATGTGCAAGAGTGGTGAGTAGAAGAGGTGGAAACCGGCGCTGGGGCAGCACCAGGCTTCCTTCTACCCGTCACTCCTCCAGCCCCTGGAGACCCGCATGAACCCCTTCCCAAGGGATGTTCACGACCTCCTTACCCTCTTCTCAGCCCCGCTCTTGGAGATGCCACCACTTCAACACCACACACTGGGGACAAGCACATGCAACTTTCGCGGCATCCAGCGGCCCTTCATACTGGAGGCCCCTCCCTGGCAAACTGCTGTCTGTGGCCTGCCCAGCCTGAACATCCCCCCCCCCCCCACTGTGTCCAGGCCTTTGACCTCTGCCCTTCCATTCCTGTGTGAAACCTCGCCTTTCTTCATCAGACAGCCTGAGCTGCCTTTTTTTTTTTGAGACAGGGTCTCACTTTGTAGTTCAGGCTGTTCCTGAGCTCACTATGGAACCCAGGCAAACTTCGAACTCAGCAATTCTCCTGCCTCTGCCTCCAGAGTGCTGGGATTACAGGTGTGAGCCACCACGCCCGGCACTGTGGTATGTGGTATTGATGGCTGGTGGGTGTGAGTCACCACGCCCAGCATTGTTGTATGTGATTACTGGGATTGAACTCAAAACCTTGCACTTTCTAGGCAGGTGCAGGAACCACTGAGCTAAATCTCTGGCCCCTCCTATACCCCTTTTAATCCTGAGACAGGATCTCCCTAGTCAGGTCATTAAATTCCCAGCCTGGGTTCAAAGTTGTGAACCTCTTGCCTCAGCCTTCCAGAGTGCTGAGGGGAGACACATCTCCATGCCCAGCTCCACCTCTTTGTTTAACAAAATTTTTAAAAATCAACCATCATCATTCTAATAGTTTGAATTTTATATCAGACAGAAAGGACACATCGCCTCAAAAGTTTTGGGACAGCCGGGTGTGGTGGCTCACCCCTGTAATCCCGGCACTCGGGAGGCAGAGGCGGGAGGATTGCTGAGTTCGAAGCTTGCCTGGGCTACATAGTGAGCTCAGGGCCAGCCTGAACTACAAAGCGAGACCCTGTCTCAAAAAAAAAAAAAAAAGTTTTGGGACAGTCAAGCTCTTAGCAGGCTCCTATGCCCCACACACCCTATCTCCAACAGGCCACAAGCCACACACCTCCTGAGAGTGTCAACTTTGATTTGAAATGGTTCCAAAGGAGAAATGCTCAACAAAACTAAAGAAACACAAAAAGCAAACAAAACAACTTAATGTGCCATAGAAGTGCATATCCTGAAGAAGGTCTTGTCACAACTCCCATGGACTTGCCAAGGGAGATGTTTTAAACCTGCTCTGAATGGATAATAACATCATCATCCAGGAGATTTGTTTCTCCACGGACAGTGATGGTCCAGTAGAAGATGTGGGAACACTAAAACTGGTGGTGGTAATGTGAAATGAGAGAAAGGTGTGCACACAGCCATGTTTATAGCAGCACCACTCATAACAGGTGAATCTTGGAAGCAGCCTATATGTCCATCCAGCAGCAGATAAACAGCTAAAGTGTCATGTTTATCACTATGGAGCACTGTTTTGTCATAAAGAAGGAAAAACTTTAGTCATTAGTCAGAAGATGGATGCACTTTGAAACCATAATATTAAGTGAGATAAGTCAGCCACACAGGCTTCTATACTGCACGATTTCTCTTATGTGAGAAACCCAGAATAAATAAAGAGCAAAATAAAAAGAACAAGAAACGTGATAGTTTTTTTTAATTTGTTTTGCTTTTCTTGTGTGCTTTCTGTGGTACCAGGGATCAGACTCAAGACCTTGCAGAAGGCAGGTGCAAACCCCTGTGAGCTACACCCCTGGCCCAGAAGATAGACTTTTTCCAAAAGTTAAGGGGGCCAAGAGATGGAAAAGGCTGAAAAGGAAGAGATATAAAAAGAATTAAAATGGCCAGGCATGGTGGCACACACCTGTAACCCCAGCAATCGGGAGGCAGATGGAGGAGAATTGCTGTGAGCTCGAGGCTGGCCTGAGCTACATAGTGAGCACAGGGCCAGCCTGAACTACAAAATGAGACCCTGTTTCAAAACCCTAAAAAAAATAAAAAGAATTAAGATGTATCATGTCCTTGTACCAACTGGAAAAAGTAATCAAAAAACAAGAATTTGAAATGTAAGAAGTTTCCATAGTCATACTCCTAGTCTCTGATCTTATCAGTAAAATTACAACCGAAAGCTTCTACTGAAGTAACAGTGTTAACTATGCAAAGGAAAGGGCTTTATGGCAGAAGCACAGCCGGACAAGGGTGATAGCAAGCCCAGCAAGATGAAGATCACCTGTATGTGGCCCAGCACCACTCACAGCCGATCCTCGTGTCTGCCCCGCCCCTTCCCGTTTACCCCGCCTCTTCCGGGGTGGCTTGAGGTCACGAGTCTCCCAGGAAAGTGCCAAAGCACCGAGGCCGTGAACTAACTACACCGCACACCCAAAGCAAAGCTAACTGACGCAGAATGTCCAGGTAACTCCAATTTTTTTCTTTATAAATGTAACATGTAAGTTATTTTAAATTTTGCGGAAAGCAGCACATTACATTCTTTTATCTTCTAAAATGAGAAATAGAGAAGTGGAAGACTGTCCAGATTGAGCTCACTGCTAAGAATGCCTCCTCCGAGCGAGCGTACGGGGTGGCGCACACCTGTGAACACTTGGGAGGCTGAGGCAGGAGGATTGGGTTCAAGGCCAGCCTGGGCCACGCAACGAGATCCTGTGTCAAGCAATACAAAGCAAACAAAGCTTTGCAAGCCGCAGGACTCTGCGTTTCGGGCTTTTGAGTGTGAGAATGCACCAACTGTGCTGGGGCTCTTACCTTGAGGATGATTTTCGATTGTTTTGGCCACTTGTAATTCACATAGACCCCACCCGCCACCGGGATGGTCAGACACAGCAGAGTGATCCCTAAAGAGAAGAGAAACCAACATGTCAGACTGAACCCTGTCTTTGCTGTCCAGTCCTTTGGAGAAGTCTAGTTCAATAAGATCATTTTTAATTAGACGGTTTCCCCATGAAAGCTCACTTTGTTTCTGCATCCATCTCCAAAAACAAAGCTGCCTTTGAGGACAGTCTCGAGGTCTGTGATACTTAGGAATGCCACCACACCCGGGCCTCGTTTCCCTCACGAAACCTCTTGACAATCGCCCAGAATTTTGGAGACAGCAGGAAGTGTAAAGATTCAGAAACAGAGGTCCATTTCAAGGCCATGAAATCCCTTGGGTGTCACCCCTGCGTAACCACCGCCGTCATTTCCCCGATTTAAGCCCACGGGTCCTTGTTTCACAAAGTAAGAATGCCTGTCACAGACATAAAACAGCACCTGTGACGCTACCACATAAGGTCTCACATTCTCCAAGTGTGACCAGGGAGTACAGAGTCGGGCAGGACAAGGCCTTTGTATTAGCACACGTGAGTAAAGGCTTTGAAGGCAGGCACGGGAGGAAGGAGGTGATGGTCCACTTTGCTAGCAGACCCATGCTCACCTTTTCTGAAAACACTTTCCAAATCTGCCCAACTTATATGACTTGTTCTGACACTTTGGACTGTAGTTGTTTCAGAATGCTTTTCAGAACATATTATCAAATATTAATTTACTAATCAGAAAAAGGTGCATTTTTCTCCATAACTGTGGTTTCTAAATAAAGTTTTCACTCAAATGTTAAATGCAATGGGCTCCAGGTGCCTTCAGGAGAAAGCTCTGATCGTGGTTTCAACTAATAGCCACAGGTCTGGAGCCTCAAGCTGCTCCCTGAGCCTCCACGTGGATCATTTACAGGTCAGTGAGAACCATGGCTTCTGCCTCTTCTCCAAAGACTGGCAAATCATTTCACCACATTCTCTTCCAAACTTAGTCCACAGAGGTCAGCGTTTAATGAGAAGTGCATGCCAGAGATGAGCTGAGGGAGATGGCTGTGATAGGCAGGTGGGCTTTGATAACCAGTGGAAGTCATTCACCTCTGGTCTGGAAGAGAAAGTCAAGGCTCATAGGCTGTGAGAAAAGTGAAGTTGTATGAAGGTAGAAATGGAGTGACTGGATCCAGTTAAGCTTGGGACCTTAGAGAGCCTACTTGTGCTGGACACAGTGGCCAACACCTGTAACCCCAGTCTGTGGGAGGCTAACTCAGGGAGATGGAAAGTTCGAAGCCAGTTTGGGCAACATAGCAAGTTCAAGGCCAACCTGAACTACAAAGCAAGGCCCTGTTCCAAAAAAAAAAAAAAAAAAAAAAAACAGAAAACGAAGGAAGGCAGGAAGAAAAGGAAGGAAGGAAAATTATAAGAGCCCAACTGCTCCTAATTTTCTTAGGAGTTGTTGGGTTTTTTATTTTTGTTTTGTTTAAGTAGGATCACTAGCTTTTATTCTGCTCAGAAATAAACTCTCATAGGTTGCTGTGGTTTGCTAGCCCCTGCCCCACTCCCCTGGCTCTGTCAGGGGCTTGACCCTCAGTGACTGTGTTGGAACAGAGAACCTAAGAGGTGGAGTCCTCACCGAAGGTCCTTAGGTCACCTGAGGGCCTGTGTAACCCTTAGTGGGTCCTGTGCGAGGACTGTTATACAAGCTGGCCCTTGGCTCCTCAGAGCTTGTCTTACTTCCTGTTCAGCTTCTCTTACTTCCTGTTCAGCAAGATGTAATGACTTACACATACACACACACACTTCTATCTGCACTACCCACCAGGAGGTGACACATGAGGACAGGAAACAGGGACTACACAAGAGCCTGTACTGTGCTGTTTGGATTTTTAGCCTCCAAAAATGTGAGCTCCAGAAGCCTCTTTTCTTCATAAGGTATTTCATTATTGCAACAAAAAACTGATACCTATATAGCAATTAAGAGTCCAGACTTCACAGTCAGATTCAATTTCAGTTACAATTTCAGTTCTGCATCTTCCAGCTGCACAGCTGCGGTCAAGTTACTTAACCTTGCTAAGCCTCAAAAATCCAGGAAACTGAATTAGTAATCTCATTTATACTGTAAGATTATTTAGGGATGAGATTACACAGTACAAAAGCACTTGCATGTAGACACATGTAATGAAGGACGGATAGTGTTCATCCTCTCACTGTTGCTGCTACTACTGCAGTTCACAAACCAATACAGACCTATGTTCCGATATGGAATGGTGAGATTGTGGGCCAGATCCCAGGACCAGGTGTAGAGATATAGGCAGAGGGGCATCATCCCCAGGGCAGCCACTGTGGAACAGGTTGTCATGGTGATGCTGAAAGTGAAATTAAAACAGGGCTTAGGAGGAAGAGTTAGATATTAAGAATGTAATCTTGGGCCGAAGATTTAGCTCAGTGGTTCTGGTGCCTGCCTAGCAAGTGCAAGGTCCCTGGTTCAGTCCCCGGTAACCACATACAACAACACAGGGCATGGTGACTCACGCCCACCAGCAATCAGTACCACATACCATAGTGCTGGGCATGGTGGCTCATGCCTGTAATCCCAGCACTTGGGAGGCAAAGGCAGGAGGATTGCTGAGTTCAAGGCTTGCCTGGGCTACAAAGCAAGATCCTGTCTCAAAAATAAAATAAATAAAATGAATGTAGTCTTTACCAACTTTAAGAATTTAAGTCTTTATCAAAAACAACTCCTGGGACCCAGTGTCTTGGAGATTACATGGGGTGGGTTAGCTACTAGAAGTGACCTCCATCCCATCAGTCAGCAGATGACATTTCACTGTGATCCAGAAAGATTCTCAGCAGCTCTTGTCTTGCATTGGTTAACATCTGTTTGAGCATTTACTTGCTTTAAGTGTTCTAGGGCTCTAATGGATTTAGTTTCTTATACACATTCACTTTGCTGAGATATAATTCACATAGGAGAGAAGTCAACGTTTTGAAATGTACAATGCAGCAGTTTTTAGCAGTCACAAGATGTGACTGTAAGAGTAAGATTTCCAGAACGTTTCCACTGCATCAGAAGGGAAGCCCAGCCTCCCTTCTTCTGGCCTCTAAAACCCTAAGGCGCTGTTTTTAGGGGATTGCCTGTTCTGAACATTTATACAAATAGAATCATACAATACACGGTCTTTTGGTAAGTCCAGCTTCTTTCACTTGGCATAGTTATCAAGGTTCAGTTATTATTTTAGCATGTATCACAACTTTTCCCTGCTATGCCCTTTAGTCTTTCATTCTATTAATACAGTAGATAGTATTACATTGATTTACATGTAGTGGATTGACTTTGCATTTTGAGAAAAGTCCCACTTGGACATGGTATAGAATCCTTTTCATATTGCTGATTATTTTGCTGGGAATTTATCAAGGATTATTGCATGTACTGTATATTCATAAGGGATATTGGATGTAGTTTCCTTATGGCATGTTTGTCTGGTGTTCAGTGGTGACACACCATGCAACCAACAGCACACCAGCCATGCAGTCCTCCTTGAAAGGCAAACCTTCAGGCCTAATGTCATGGAAGTAAATTGCTTGAGGACACAGGGAAAAGTTAAACCATCAGGATATGGATTGTTTTAAAGACAACTCATCTCACCCTTTAAATAGCCAGTGTCAGAAGAGAGTAAGTAAGATTAGATTTTTAAAAGACACAAACAGTGAAGTATTTGCCCTACCCAAAATGCAACCCTTTGTAATAGTAATCAGTTTTTGGTGTTTTGTTTCGTTTTGTTTTTTTTGAGGCAGGGTCTCACTTTGTAGTTCAGGCTGGCCCTGAGCTCACTATGTAGCCCAGACAAGCCTCAAACTCACAACAATCCTCCTACCTCTGCCTCCCAAGTGCTGGGATTACAGGTGTGAGCCACCACACCTGGCCTTGTGGTATGTGGTTACCGGAGATCAAACTCAGGACCTTGTGCTTGCCAGGCAGACACTCATTTTTAATTCTTAAATAATTCATTAACTCTTAATTAAGTAATTAATTCTTAATTAACATAATTAATTCTTAAATTTGAGTAGTTACAAAATGTGTGATGCTGATTCTTTACATTAGCAACAAGATGAACTTTGAACATTAGAAATGCATAGATGTATACAAACCATTTAATAATTTAATGAACTTTGAAGCCTCATTTAATGCTATACAACAAATTTAAATTATGTTACTTAAATTTTTACTTGAAATAATACTTAGGTTTGCTTTTTTTTTTTTTTGAGACAGGGTCTCACTTTATAGTTCAGGCTGGCTCTGAGCTCACTACGTAGCCCAGGCAAATCTCAAACTCAGCAATCCTCCTGCCTCTACCTCCTGAGTGCTGGGATTACAGGCTTGAGCCACCAAGCCTGGCATTTGTGGCATGTGGTACTGATTGCCAGTGGGCATGAGTCACCACACCGGTATTGTTGTACATGATTACTGGGAATCAAACCAGGGAACTTGCACTTCCTAGGCAGGCGCTAGAACCAATGAGCTAAATCTCCAGCCCTGTATTTGTTTTTAATTTGAAATATTTTAGGACTTTAAGAACATAAAAATAATTTTCATACTTAAATTCTAATTTTATAAAATATATTAAAGATAGGGCTGGAGATATAGCTCAGTGGTTCCGGCGCCTGCCTTGCAAGCGCAAGGTCCTGAGTTCGATCCCGGTAACCACATACAATGCTGGGTGTGGTGATTCACGCCCACCAGCAATCAACCAGCAATCAGCACCACATAACCACAGTGCCAGGCATGGTGGCTCACGCCTGTAATCCCAGCACTCAGGAGGCAGAGACAGGAGGATTGCTGAGTTCAAGGCTTGCCTGGGCTACATAGTGAGCTCAGGGCCAGCCTAAACTACAAAGCAAGACCCTGTTTCAAAAAGAAAAAAGAAAAAAAGAAAAAAAATATATATATATATATTAAAGATAACCATTTTACATTGCTGCCTCGTTGATGTCTGTCTAGTTCTAATACAGTCGGGTTGATCACCAAGAGTTCCTTTTGCTGCTGGTAGCTATTGCAGCTGGGGAGCAAAGAGAGAGGCCACTGACACAAAATAGAGACCACTGGCCTTATAAGGTCAAGACTGTAAACACTGTAAGCTACACTTTGCCCATTTGTAGTTTCTGTCCATGTTATGCTTAAGGACCCTGCTCAGGTTGGAGACAAAGAAACACACTGTGTCAAAGGTGCTAGTGGGACATCCAGGGGAACCTCTTAGGTAAGCAGAAGAACTAAGTACTATAGCCTCTGTCGTTACCACAGACACAAATCTGGCTACGTTGGGAAGAGGCCTGTGGAATCATGAGCTGGAGGAACCCAAGACAAACTTCAGCCAGTAAACACGCAACACAGCTTAGCAGTAAGAACATCAGGAGACAGTGCCAGTGCTGGTAGAACCTAGAAGGGTTTCCAATAGATAACTCGTTGATCTCCTTTGTTGAAGGTAATTATCTCCTGAGTAAAATAGCTAACAGAGTTGATGGAGCAGAGATGGTAGAGATTTGCAAGTACCTGGTACCTGGGAGGGGAAACCCCTTTAGTTTGTAGTCTACAAAGGTGATGGGTCTTAATAACTGCCATAGTCTGGATGTGTCTAAAATCCAGATGCTGGAAACTTAATACCCAAGGCAGTAGTGTTGGGAGTAGGGAAGTGTTCATGTCATGACAGCACTGCCCTCTTGAATAGATTAATTCCATTAGAAAAGCATTTGCTGGGGGCCAGAGGGTTGGCTCAGTGGTTCCGGCGCCTGCCTCGCAAGCGCAAGGACCTGAGTTTGATCCCTGGTAACCACATATAATGCTGGGCATGGAGACACGCCCACCAACAATCAACACCGCATACCACAATGCCCTACGTGGTGGCTCACGCCTATAATCCCAGCACTCGGGAGGCAGAGACTGGAGGATTGCTGAGTTCGCGGCGGCTTGCCTAGGCACCATAGTGAGCTCAGGGCCAGCCTGAACTACAACACAAGACCCTGTCTCAAAAAGCAAAAAAAAAAAAAAAGAAAAAGAAAAAAGAAAAGCATTTGCCTAGGGCAAGTATGGTGGTACATGAAATTCCATCATTCAAGAAACTCTAAGGCCAGCTCTGGCCTGGGCTCTGAAGGAAGACCCTGTCTCAAGAAATCAAAAAGGCAGGGTCTGAACAGAGGGAGTACATCCCTTTTCCCTCAGCAAGGACACAGCAAGGAGCCTGTCATCAGACAATAGCTGACGGTGCCTTGATCTCAGATTCATTTAAGATTTATACTTTATATAGTGTAAGGTATGACACCAATTTTTTTTCTTTTTTTTTGAGATAGGGTCTCACTTTGTAGTTCAGGCTGGCCCTGAGCTCACTATACAGCCCAGGCAAGCCTCAAACTCAGCCATCCTCCTGCCTCTGCCTCCTGAGTGCTGGGATTACAGGCTTGAGCCGCCAATCTATTTTTTATATTGAAAAGTAAATATGTGGATATAGTTTACTAAATAAATCATTTGCCATTAAACTAAGGTGCCAACTTTACCATGGGATAAATGTCTTAAGTATAGGCTGGGAATGTAGCTCAGTGGCACCAAAGCCTGTCTCACAAGTGCAAGGTCCCAAATTTGATCCCTAATACCCAAAAAATAAAGTCCAGGTACATTTAAAATATTTTCTGAGAACTGTATTCAATCCCATTGATAATTTTCTTTTTCTCTAAAGAATGCCAGACTATTGCAGTTGCAGAGTTTCCACAGATGATAGGACAAATTCCTCCCCTGCAGTTTACCTTGTTAAGTTTTTCTTAGCAATTCTATATTCCAAGTGAAATCTAAGTTATTTTATCCTTAGCCAGGTATAGGAGCACACACCTGTAATCCCAGCACTCAAGAGGCTGAGACAGGGGGATCATCACAAGCTGAAGACCAGCCCAGGCTACGTAGTGAGTTCAAGGGCAGCCTGAACTACATAGTGAGACCCTCTCTCAAAGAAAGATAAATGGGCCAGTATTGAGCTCAAGTACCCAAGTTTGATCCCCAGCACCACAGAAAGAGAGAGAAAGAAGGAAGGAAGGAAAGAAGGGAGGAAATAAAGAAAAAGGAGGGAGGAGGAAAGAAAGAAAGAAAAAGAAAGAAAGAAAGAAAGAAAAGAAAGAAAGAAAGAAAGAAAGAAAGAAAGAAAGAAAGAAAGAAAGAAAGAAAAGATGGAAAGAGAAAGAGAGAAAGAAAGAAAGAAAGAAAGAAAAAGAAAGAAAGAAAGAAAGAAAGAAAGAAAGAAAGAAAGAAAGAAAGAAAGAAGGAAGGAAGGAAGGAAGGAATAAGGAAAAAGGGGAGGAAGGAAAGAAAGAAAAAAGAGGAAGAGAGGGGAAAGAAAGAGAAAGGAAGAAAAAAAGCCTATTAAGGAGGCATTATTTCAGCAGATTTTTTCCCAGCTGAATTCAAGGAAGAAAAGCTTTTGCCACAGGTTCAGTCCTCTGTCTCCGTGGGATGCTGTCGGGCCTCTGACTCTTAGCCTCTGACCACGCTGCATTTCTTGGCTGTTCCTGTGCCAAGGCCTGCAAGGGCTTCCGCAGGACACCTTGCCAGCCTGGAACTCCGGAGACCCAGCAGGACACACCTCCACCCCCACCCGGCTCTGGTTCAACAACAGGTCGTATTCATGGCTGTGGGCAGCAAGGCGTACCCCTTGCATCGGACTGACTGCTCCCCTCGGTTCCTGCCTCATCCTTCATCAGTTGCTCAGGTTCACGATGACCACGACAGTGGTCACAGTGCACCAGGTGATCCTGGTGCTCTGCCAGTCGTCACAAATAACAACCATGCTAGAAATGCAGCAGTGAATGGGTGTGAGTGCGAAGGAAAGTCACGCCTTTCATTTTATTCCTGAGAATTCCAGTATGGCATAAACAGAGGATGTGGCTAATTGAGTCTTGACTGTTCCCACGCAGGAAAGTCATTGGCAATATCTGTCCTCACCAGAGCAAGATTCCACTTGCAGTAAGAAGAATGACAGTGTCATCTCCAAACTATTACAGAAAACAGCGACAGAGATCCAGCAAGTCTGGACAAACTGGTAAGTCCTGAGCCTTCTCTGGAACAGGGGCATCAGACACACACACACTGGACTAAAATCCAGCGTCAATAGCGTTCTCCAACTGCCCCTTAAATAACTCAGATTTTGTTTTAACCTCAAACCCTTCACATCATAAACTCTGCCTCGCAAAAGTAAACCACACACTTTCCCTCTGGAAGAAAGAAAGAATTTTCCGGGTAACCAAATGGACAGAGTGTGCCTTAAAAGGTCACGTTTCATAGACCTGACCCTGGGAAAAGTTCAGGGCCCCCCTTCCGTCCCCACATGTAAATGTCAGCCCTGCCGCCACCTCCCGGTAATCTACCGAGCTCTCACGGAGCCCTGCGCCTCTCCCAGCCCGCGTCAGATGGGTCTGCGCAGGGGTAGAGAAGCCCAGCTCTCTGCTGGAACAGGAACGACAGTGGTCAGGGTCCTTCTCCACAGCCGCCCCGGGAAGGAGTGGACATCACAGATGTCAGGGGCTGTCAGGTTCGGCCGGTGGGAGCTGCCCTGGGCTGGGTGACTGAACAGACTGCATGTCAGGAGTAGTTTCAATAGCACGCTGGCCATGGGAAACTTTCCTGCAGTCACTTGCATTTGTCAAGCGCGTGTCCTCCAGAGACAACAGGCCCCGTGTGGGAGACAGGAGAGCTGCCCGGTGACTGTGACGACTTCTGAGAGAAGCAGAGAAAAAGTGACCCGTCTGCTATGAAGGCGACAGAGGAGAGGCAGCTGGGTCAAACAGTTTCCGATGAAGTGTTAGAAACTGGGGCAGGAGAAAGGGGAAACATGGGTTTTATAATCTACTCTTCAATAGTCACAAATTCTTCATATGTAAAAGAACCTCAGATCAACTCCTGAGTCTATAACAAGGGAACTGAAAGCAGAGACCCAGACAGGTATTTGCAAGTATTCACAACAGCCAGAGGGTAGAAACAAGGTGCTGCCCGCACAGGGAAGAACCGATAAAACACGTCCTCACAGACAAAGGAACAGCGCTCAGCCTTAAAAGGAAAGGAAATCCTGACAGACTCCTGTGACAAGGATGAACCCTGAAGACAGTATGCGAAGTTGCATAAACCAGATGCAAAAAGACAAACACCACCTCAGTTCACCCCTATAGAACATCCCAAGGAGGCAAACTCAGGAAACAGGAAACAGACTGTGTGATTCGAGGGCAGTCACTGGGGTATCTGGGTCTGGGAAGATGCAGAGGCTCTGGGGATGGACAGGCAGGTGTCCTCAGGTTCACCAGTGCATCCACACTTAAAAAATGTTCAAGTGGGACTGGAAATTTAGCTCAATGATTCTGGCATCTGCCTAGCAAGCACATGGTCCCTGGTTCAATTCCTGGTAACCACATACAACAATAATGGGCACAGTGACTCGTGCCCACCAGCAATCATTGCCACATACCACAGTGTCCAGCTTGGTGGCTCATGCCTGTGATCCCAGCAGACGCAGAGGCAGGAGAATTGCTGAATTCGAGGCTTGCCTGGGCTACACGGTGAGCTCAGGGCCAGCATGAACTACAAAGCAAGACCCTGTCTTAAAAAAAAAAATAAAGTGTTCAAGTGTTCAAGTAATTTAGTTATTACACCAATACAAAAAGGGCCTCTAGACTGGAGATTTAGCTCAGTGGTTCTAGCACCTACCTCATAAGTGCAAGGGTCCGAGTTCAATCCCCGGTACCACAAAAAGAAAAAAGAGCCTCAGAGAGCCTTTTATAAATAAGGAAACTGAGGTCAGGAGAGGGACGTTAAACTGCTTAAAGGCACCTAGCGCCTTGACAGAGGCTAAAACACAAGACTGTCACCTGCCTCAGAGGATGTCAGTTCATATACAGGCTCTGCTTTAGGCACCTCATGAATACTAACTCATCCAGCCTTCACAAGTGCCCAGAAAACAATGAGGAAACTTAGTCATGAAGAATTTGTATCACTTGCCTAGAGGGCCCTGGCGGTGAGCCAGGCATCACGTGCTGCTGCACTGTCTGTCAAATCTAATGCTCATGTCCTTGCGTCAAAGCCCGGAGTCCCGTCCATCCTACACAGTACACACAAAAATGGCTCCAGCTCTTTACCCTCGCCTCACCAGGCCCTCTGTCATGTAAATCTCTAGCTCATCTGTCAGGAGGTTAAATTTTTCTCCTCATCCCTTGAATCTGGCCTGGCCTTGCCAACTACAGTGGCCAGTGGAATATGGTGAACATGATGAGGAAATGCTTTCAATTTCAGGCCTCAATAAACTGAGAAGCTTCCCTTCCTCAGCACCCCATGCAGATGGCCCAGGCCAGCCTGCCAGGGAAAAGAGAGCATGTGGAAGAGAGGACAGGGGGCCCAGCAGAGGCCATGCAAGACCTGTCTGCATTTAACCAACCTCAGACATGTAACAGAACTCTCCCAAGACCAGCTGAACTGAGCCCAGGCAGGAGAGTGCCCAAGGCTCTTCCCATAGGTCGGGCATTTACATGCTGGAAGTTACTAGGGAGGCCGATAGCATGAGTACAGAAATCACAGGTCAGCCAGGCGAGGTGGCTCATGCCTGTCATCCCAGCACTCGGGAGGCAGAGACAGGAGGATTGCTGAGTTCGAGGCTTGCCTGGGCTCCATAGTGAGCTCAGGGCCAGCCTGAACTACAAAGCAAGACCCTGTCTCAAAAAAAAAAAAAAAAAAAAAAAAAAAAAACAGAAGTCACAGGTCAGCTGATACGCAAGGCTGTGTGAGAAACATGGAGAATGAAAGATGGAAGTGTGGGCTGGGTTTCGAGAGCAATGAGTCATCCATTTTAACCGTAAACGCCTTGCTTATGGAACAAATAGGAAATGAAGCTGGAGAAATGGGGGGAATTGGCTTGGCAGTGTAGTAGGTACTGAGAACCCTTATATGTATAACTTGTTTTCTCCTCACGCTCCCACGGCAGGGGTGTTATAATTTCTACTTAGCAGAAAGAGAACCTCTTTAGAGTTTAGTTATGGGCCATCTGTCTTACCCACTTAGACCGTAGCAGAGAGACTGAAAGGCTGAGCCAAGGTGTGAAGATACAGAAATTGGCCAAGAAAGAACATGGCAAGGCCTGGCCTACAGGTGTGGCTGTGGAGAGCGCTGGGAAGTCACAGGAGGATGGGCTGCAGTTGGAGGAGCAAAGCAGGGAAGGAGGGGAATCGCAGTGATGCTAAGCTGAGCCGACGGCCTGGAGAGTGAGTGACTGCCGTCACCATCGGAGACACAAAATTCAGGCCCTGTTCCAGCACACTGATTCCAAAATACCTGTTTGGGATGGACACAGAGAGAATAAAGCACAGGGTAAAGGCAGGAGAAGGATGGTTGGGGCTTCCGGTGTCCTCATTTCCAGCATGAAATGCTCTTGCATTTTACCCAGCACTATGGCCAGATCGAATTCTTACCAGTGACTACTGCTGAGCTTTACTTGTTTGTAATCAGTTGTGAAGTTAGATAAGAAATTGGATACTGTTGGCCTCAACAGTGGATTTTCTCCTCTTTAAAATTTTTACTGAGAATTCAAATTTTATTAATCTGTTATCTGTATATGCTTTTGCAAATCTTGGGGGGTTTTTTGGTTTGTTTTTTTCTGTTACTGGGAATCAAATTCAGGACCTTGTGCTTGCCAGGCAGGCACAGTGCCACTGAGCTAAATCCCTGGCTCCAGCAAATCTAATTTTTAAGCCTCTTCAAATTTAATTTCTGAGAGCTAAGGATGTAATTTAGTGCCACTATGCCTGCCTGGCAAGTCCAAGGTTCTGAACTTGATCCCCAGTACAAAAAAGAAGAAATCATTTTCTGCCATTTATTTTTATTTCATAAATGGAAATAAATTTATTTTATATTTTTAATAAATTGAGTTTATTGGTACATTTTAGGAATCTATTATGATCACATTTCTCACTGAGAATTTGTACCTGTACATGATTTTTTTTTTTTTTTTTGAGACAAGGTCTTGCTTTGTAGTTCAGGCTGGCCCTGAGCTTTCTATGTAGCTCAGGAAAGCCTTGAACTCAGCAATCCTCCTGCCTCTGCCTCCTTAGTGCTGGGATTACATGCTTGAGCCACCACGCCCCGCACTGTGGTATGTGGTATTGATTGCTGGTGGGCGTGAGTCACCATGCCTGGTATTGTTGTATGTGGTTTCCAGAGACTGAACCAGGGACCTTGTACTTGCTAGGCAAGTGCCAGAACCACTGAGCTAAATCTCCGGCCCTGTATGATATATCTTGATTCTCATTTTTTTCTACAGCTTATTTAACTTTTTTGCCTGCATTTATTTTGTTTTGGGAAACTCAAAATCTCTATTTAGAAGAGAAGTAACTAATACTTGTTGCAAATCTGCTATGTGCCGGGCATCATGTATGTATCTGTGTGTGTCTGAGTATATGTCTGTGTGTTTAGGTTAAATAATTAGACAAAATTTAAACAATTAGGAATAAAGTTGGTCCAGGGAAGTAAAGTGAAGTTTATGTTCCACAGACTGCCTTTTGTGACAGCACTAACTAATGAGATGAAGATAATTAACAACCTCTTTCTCAGAAGTGTTTGAAAGTACTATTTAACGACTAATGTTTCTACCCAAAACAGATAATCCAGTTGTGTTGGTAAATGTCATGGAAGAAAAGTGCAAATGGATATAAAAATGGGTGTGGATTCCAGTGTGAGTCCTGACATGCTTATTTGGAGCCTCTGGTGAGCCCCTGGCAGGTCTGAATCTATTTCCTCAATTGTACAATTCAGAATAATTAAGGTCACTCTGATGGGAACCAAGGGGAGGAGACTACACAGGACAGCACCAACACCACACCTCTGGGGGGATGGAATTAGCATTAGCTTCCCTCTTCTTACCAAGAAGTTTCAAGCCCTGGAATTTCTCACTGATATCTAATCTTCCTGCACAGTACTTATCATTTCCTAGGTATGTTTGTTTCCTAGTTATTCCTTGTTAAATCTGAGCAAGGCACACAGCCTGATTCTTTCCACATCCTTCATAAGTGGCTAAGTAATTGCCATGTAAAGGGGAGCTGTTGGCCTCGTGGTATGAACCCACTAAAGAGCAGGGATGGAACATGTATTGTACACCAGTCACTCAGCACGTACGGGAAACCTGAGACTCAGGCCCGCAGCTGACTCACTGATATCAGCTCCTAGCCCAGTCCTTGCCGCTGACTCATTCATTTCTTCACTGGACAGTAAATCTCAACTAAATCACAAACACACGGTGCAAAGGCTTCATTTGACACAATTATTTCCGTGGGCAGCATGTAAAAGTAGTAAGTAAGCAAAGAATCCAGAAAGGCCATTGTACTTAGCTCTTTTTTCCAACGTGCTCCTCCTCTTCGTTTCTCAAATATTTTCCCCACTGAAACATTTATTCCCCAAAATAAAGACTAATTTGTCCTTCTTAAAATGTGAAAAAAATGATAAAACTAGTATTTCCCAGGAATGTTTATCTGCACCAGTGACCAGTACTAAGAATCTGCTGAACAACTTCAGTCACATAGACACCTGCTGCCCCCTAAATCAAAGAGCAGCCCACAACTGACACTAAAGTAGGACACGTCTGTTAGGCCTAAGGCACTAAGGCCCCCTTACCTCATCCCCAAAAATGTTATTTCACAAGTAGGTGTTTAAGAAACGCTTATTAGCCGGGCGTGGTGGCTCATGCCTTTCATCCCAGCACTCGGGAGGCAGAGACAGGAGGATTGCTGAGTTCGAGGCTTGCCTGGGCTACATAGTGAGCTCAGGGCCAGCCTGAACTACAAAGTGAGACCCTGTCTCAAAAAAAAAAAAAAAAAGAAATGCTTATTAGACCTATGAGGACTTCATTCTATTGGGCCACCTGTCCCCACCACCCCCAGCTCTGTCCTTGCAACAAAGACACTATAACATTAGCTTCTTGGGATTCCTGTCCGATGTGCTGGGAAATAGCTGCAGACAGCAGCGAGTGAGAGTGACCGTGCTGAGGAAGACCAGCTGCCAGTGTCACGTAGAGCCCAGTCCCACTCCTCAGATCCGTAGCTCCCAATAAAGTGAAGCGGGGCGGGGGGCGGCGCAGCAAAGCTACCTTGGAGCTCAGGAAGAAAACCCTTCCGCGGTGAGCACATCTTCGTCACGCCTTCCCAGTTTTCCCTTGGGAATCCACCCGGCAACCGGAAGAGTGCTCGGGAAGGACCCCTGAGGCTCCCTCCTTGGACTCACCTGAGATCCATATCTCCATCCACCCAGAAGGTGAAGATGTTAGAGATGGTCCCCCCAGGGCAGCACCCCATGATGAGGACAGCGACTGCTTGCACTGGCTTCAGAGAGAAGCCGGTGGCCAGGAGGTAGGCTGTGAGTGGCATAAGCCCAAACTGGCAGACCAGTCCCACGGCAACACCCCAGGGTCTCCTGAGGTGCCACCAGAGCTTCTGAATGTCCACGGAGCACCCCAGAGAGAACATGACCAGGGCCATCATCACAGCAGACGCCACAGTGAAGACCAGCTCTAGGCTCCCATGTGCCTCTGGCGTCCCGGCCAGCTCCTTCTCCGAGCTGTTGGCAGGGCAGGCAGAGCCGCCGGAGCAGTTGGCTGTCATCTCCTCCACACAGCATCCCAGGGAGACGGCGACGACGGCCGGGCGGGTCTGTCCTGCCACACTTCGTAACAGTGCCGCCAAGTCAGGTGTGGAGAGCCACTCGAGTCGCGATTGGCTGGCCCGGCGACTCATCCCAATCTGATTGATTCATTCACTGGAGGCATCGTGAAAGCAGTGAGCAGAGGCCCAAGAGAACACTAAGCTGTGCTCAGCAAGGTTTTCGGCTCACTCACCAGTGAGTCCTCAGGAGAGGGAGACAGCGATGTCATTGTCAGGCGGAGCGGCTGGGCGCTGTCATCAGCGCCACACCGTGTTCTGGGAAAGTAGGTTGGGTGCCAAGATGAAATTTCTCCAAACTCAGTAGGGAGTTAAAAGCCAGGATGCACAGAGATGTGGGGAGAATGGCTAACTCCGGAAAAAACAAGGCGGCTCTGCCAGAGCCACGCCTCCTAGCATGAGCTAAGCATCGCTGTGCCAAGAATTAAAGCAAAAGGAGGCTGCTGAAGGCACTGTCAGGAGGGACCGAAACCGTTTCAAGGGGCCTTCAGAACTGGCCTGAGTACCTCTTCTTTCTGCTGCGTGAGAATGTGTGTGTACAGCCAATTATTAAACACCTGCCAGAAGACGGTATGAAGCCCCCGAGGAGGTCTCACAGAACAGGTAGAAACTCTTTGCTGAAGGGTTTAAAATAACTCCACAGAGCGGAACTTTCTTTTGGAGATGCCAAGGCCACCAGGAGAAGTCCAGGAAACTCGGCTGCATCCGGAAGCCGAGCCCAGACACTGCCCACTGCCCAGGGCCCTGTGTGCACTGCCACCGGGTGATAGAAACCAGACAAGGACGATAGGCAACCCTGAACTAAATTCAGAAACAGCAGGGCTCGTGCCCTTTCCCGGAGCCAGCCCTGTATTTGTGGGACACTATCCGCTGCTGAGCCTGTCCCAGTCGGACGCGCTGCAGTATCCGGTCTAAGGTTGACAGATTCTCTTCTTTCTACACCCAAAGGCACCGGGTGCATGAGCTCACATGAATCCAAGCTGGCTGTTGCTGTAAACACATTCCAACTACCTGAGAAAAGATGAAACTCCCCCGGGCAAAGGCTCCAAAGCAGCTTGCCGAGGTGGGCTGGAGAGGAAGCCTCGGAGGACTGAGCTACGGGGCTCAGTGCTGTGTTCCCAGCCTGAGGGGACAGTGTGCCAGGTGATGGGGCTGTGCCAGGTGCTTTACCCACATGTGACTATATCTAATGAAGCCAGAAGCTTATTTTTTATGTACTTAGTAAGAGGTTGGTAAGAGATGCTTCTGTCTGGGAAGGTCAAAAAGCCCCAGAGGGAATCTTTTTAATCTCCTCTGAGTCACCTGGGTGCCCCTTCCCTCTTACACAAGTCCAGGTTTAGAAAGCACCTCATTCCTGGGGAGGGTGATGTAACAGGGACTTTCATGATTTGCAAGTGTGAGTGCGTGCTCCGTGTTGACAGCTGAGGGGGAGGGGTGGAAGTTGCCCAGAAGCCCTAAGAAGCCTCAGTGGCCAGGTGACCTTGGCCACTTTCTCTTTTGAAATTTAGTGTTAGCAGAAATTCTCAAATAAAGCTGCTTTGCACACCTGTGATCGCAGCTACTCAGGAGGCTGGGTCATTAGGATCCCAAGTTAGAGGCCAACTTGGTGAGATCTGTCTCAAATAAAATTCAAAGGCTGGAGCATAGCTCAGTGGTAGAATGCTTGCTAGAATATGTGAGGCCCTGGGTTCAATCCCCAGCACTAAAGAAAAAAATCCCAAATTCTCATTTGAATAGATGATTCCAGCTGAGGTCTGCTGTCAGGAACACACACCGAGGTCCTGCTGGCCACCAGCAAGGAGGGGAATCCTGACTGATGTGAGGACCCCACCACCCAACACAGAAAGCATAGGGTGGCATAGGACACAGTGGGTCCACCTGAAGGAAGTAACCTTGAGGGCCAAGCTTGGGCATCACCACTGTGTGTAAGGATAGGACCGGAAGGATCTTTGTGGCCTCCTGCTGTCTGCAGTCCTGACAGGCACAGCAGTGGCCAGACAGACGTAGAACTGTCGGGGACTGATTGGGTTAGGGAAAGCCATGGCTCTCAGTGTGCAAGGTGATGTCACAGAGGGAGCCCACACTCACTGCCCCGCCTGGTTTGTAGAGTCCAAGTGACCATTTAACCAGTTTTCAAAGGTGTAACTAAACTCACCCCAGGCCTGGGGTAGGCCCTCAGACCCTGCATGAGCCTCCAGCCATTCTAGAAGGTAAACACTGTCTCTCACCACTGTCCAGGTGAGGAGACCCAGGCCCAGGGGGTCACCTCAAGGTGATCAGACAGATCACAATACTGGAACCTAAATCCTGGTCCACTCCTCAGTGTCCTTGTCCCCTGGGGCAAGAACTAGTAGCATGAGATGGGGGCCAGGGATTTAGCTCAAAGGATCTGGAGCCTGCCTCACAAGCTCAAGGTCCCAAGCTCAGTCCCTGGCACAAAAAAGAAAAAAAAGAAGCTATCAGTGGCCTGATCCTCTGACAGGATGGGCAGTCACAAGTGCACAGCCATGGATGGATAGGACACCCGCCATACTGCCATGCAGAGACGGTCAGTGAATACTCAAATATGTTCAGTGTGCATGCATTTTCCTCTCAAGAGACTGTCTCATAAAGCACAACAAGCACCTCGTATGTTACTCACCTCTGCAGATAGAATAAGGGTTGAATATACCCTCAGGAAACCAACAGAGGGTCTGATCCAGCTGGGAGTAAAGCTAAGGAGAAAGAGAATTACATATGACTGTGGAATTGTTTGCCCAACTCGAAAATAGCACAAGGGGACACTTCTACAACCTAGAAGGACAAAAAATCCTAGAGGTTGGCCTGGGGATTTAGCTCAACAGTTCTGGCATCTGCCTTTCAAGTGCACGGTCCAGAGTTTGATCCCCAGTAACCACATACCATAATGCTGGGCATGGTGGCTGACACCTGTAATCCCAGCACTCCGGGGGCAGAGGCAGGAGGATTGCTGAGTTCCAGGCTTGCCTGGACTGCATAGTGAGTTCAGGTTCAGCCTGAACTACAAAACAAGACCACATCTCAAAAAAAAAGTTCAAAACCAAACTAAATGTATAATGGTACTGCTACAAAGTGAGGTATTAGGGAGCTCTTTAAAATGTAAACATTATTTTGATACAGAGAAATGTTTAAGATAGAAGCTTAAATGATATGGACAAAATGCTCCTAGTTATATTGAAATGATAAGCACAAGTCAGGCTGGGGTGGAACTTGCAATGTGGCCCATGCTGGACGTATACAAGACCTGCTTCCACTGCTGGTACCAGGTTCATGCAAAATCCTAATAGTCATAGTCAGGATCAGAAAGCGAATTAGTGCAAAGACTCCAAAGTTTTCAAGGTGGTTACTTCTATACTAAAGATAGTGAGTTACTTGTTCTCCTTTGTATGTTTTCAACTATATAATTAAAACAAAAAAGCCAAAGGAAAAGAAGTAACGAGAACAGAAATAGCCATCCTGAGCAGCAGCTCCCTAAACGCTGGCAGCAGCTTGCACCTGGGTGACTGATGGCCCTTGGGGTGCAGCCTGCTGCATTACTCAGTTGTTGTCTCTGCTCTCGGGTTTTTATTAGGACACTTGACAAAGGCCTGGTCTTCCAAGGTAGACACACCTGCGGCTGAGAACAACAACCACTGGCCAGGACCAGGAAAGGAACGCAAGGTGCTTCCCAGACACAGCCCCGGCTTCCCTTGCCCACATATTACCCAGCAGTGAGGCGCACGAGGCTGTTGATAAACCCCCTTGTCCCTGCCCTGGGCACACAATGGATAATGGGTCCTCTTCCCAACACCCTTCTAGGCTCAGCTCCTGCGTTCCCAAGAGTATAGTCACAAACCTTTTAAATCATGAGAAGCCAGTGTGTCCCAGCTCTAATCAGTGAGCTACATCGAGTTTGTCACTGTGAGAACAGATGGCTGGTACTGGCTTTCTGTCTAAAAACCACCATTCATTGTGTCCCTCCCTGTACCAAGGCCCTGAGAAGGTCCCTACCAGGTCCCCGTCAGTCTTTCACACCTCTGCCAGACAGGAACCCATCCCTTCGTTTGCCTTGAGAGCACAGAGGCTTGCAGGAGTCAAACTTGCCATGGCCATGCTGGTGCGCAGTGAAGGAAGATTGTCACAAGTGGGCAAGTGAGGCAAAGGACAGAAGATGGCTGGGGAGGCCCAGGCCCGAGGCTTCGTCAGGTGAGCAGGAGCCTGATGTCAGAATTAACAAGAACCTGGTGGGCCGTGACATCTAGGGATGTAAGGAGCGAGGTGACAGCCAGGAGGTGGACACCCGCTGTGACAACTCTACTCCTGCCTGTTATTTTTCCTCTCACTTTGCTCTTCTAATGAACCACTTATAAAGCACAGCGGCCAGGAGTCTCCTGCAGACATATGCGTGCTACAAGCCTCGAGCCCTCATAGGCCCATTTCTATTTTTTTTTTAATTTTTTTTATTTTGCATAAATCCAATTATAATAAAGGACTCTTATCTCCTTAACCTTTCTAATTCTCATTTTTAGAAACTATGAGTTTCCCATTTTTAATTTTTAATCTAAGAATTTTAAATTCTTTTTTTGTTTTTTTTTTTTGAGACAGGGTCTCGCTTGTAGTTCAGGCTGGCCCTGAGCTCACTATGGTGCCCAGGCAAGCCTCCAACTCAGCAATCCTCCTGTCTCTGCCTCCTGAGTGCTGGGATTACAGGCCCATTTCTATTTTAAGTAAACTGGTTTTATCACTACATGCTTGTTAAGGGAACAATCCAAGAGGAAGAGATAATGATCATAAATATATACCAAATACTGGCACACCCAACTAGACAAAACACTAATGGATATTAAAATCAGATAAACACGAACACAAGTGTAAAGGAAGCTCAACCCTCACTGCCACAATGACAGATCAACCAGACCAAAAAAAAAAAATCAACAAAGAAGCTGGGCAAGGTGGTGCTTGCCTATAATCCCAGCACTTGGGAGACTGAGGCAGGAGGGTCATCATGAGTTCGAGGCCAGTCTGGGCTGTATAAGGAGTTTAAGCCCAGTTTAAACTATACAGCAAGGTCCTGTCTCAATCAATCAATCAATCCATCAATATCAGAGTTGACTCAAACTTTGAACAAATGGACTTAGTAGATATCTCCAGTGTTCTACCCCACAACAGCAGAGTACGCGTTCTTAGCAGTACACAGGACTTTCTCAAAATAGACCACATACTAACTTATAGAACATGTTTAAGTAAGAGCAACGGAGGGCCAGAGATTTAGCTCAGTGGTTCTGCAGTCTGCCTCTCAAATGCAAGGTCCTGAATTCGATCCCCAGTACCACATAATCCCAGCCATCAGTATCACACACCACAGTGCCATGCCTGACGGCTCATGCCTGTAATCCCAGCACTTGGTAAACAGAGGCAGGAGTATTGCTGTGAGTTCAAGGCTAACCTGATTACATAGTGAACTAAGTGCCAGCTTGAACTACAAAAGGAGACCCTGTCTCAAAAAATAAATAAATAAAAGTAAATGCAAAGGAACTGAAATTATCCCATGAATATTATCAGATCATAGTGCAATTAAATTGGAAATCAACAGCAAAAGAAAACACATAAACACATGGAAATTAGATAATACCCTCGGACAACTGGTGGGTCACAGAAGAAATTTAAAAAGAAATTGGTTTTCTACAATTAAATGTAATCTAAGTACAATATACTGAAACTTATGAGACCTAATGAAAGCAGTCCTATGAGGTCATGCTGTAGTGGTGAATTCCCATATTAGAAAAATAGAGCTAACTCAAATAATTTAATTCTGAACCTTAAACTTCTAGAAAAAGAACAAGTTAAAACTAAAGCTCAAATGCCGGACGTGGTGGCTCACGCCTGTAATCCCAGCACTCGGAAGGCAGAGACAGGAGGATTGCTGAGTTCACAGCGGCTTGCCTGGGCACCATAGTGAGCTCAGGGCCAGCCTGAACTACAAAGCGAGACCCTGTCTCAAAAAGCAAAAAAAAAAAAACTAAAGCTCAAACAAAAATCAAACAAAAAAGCTTATAAACAAGGAATTATAAAGATCAGAGCAGAAATTAATACAACTGAGACTAAGAGTAATACAAGGAATCAATGAATTGAAGAGTTGATCCTTTGCTTTCAAGTAATATAGACAAACCCTTAGTCAACCTTCACAAGAAAAAAAAAAAAGACAAATCTATGCACTTAGGAATGAAAGGGGTGAAATCAGTAGAAATCCAGGTCATCAGTACCTACGTGAAAGCCTGTACTCTAATAAGATGAAAAGTCTTGAAGAAATAGATTCCTAGATATACATGAATTAACAAAGCTGAACCAAGAAAATGTAAAAATTCTAAATAAGTCATTATCAGGAAAATTGAAGTAATTTTTTAAAAACCCAGGATCCAATAGATTCACTGCTGAATTCTACAAGAAATTTACAGATCTAATGTATTAACTTCCACAGGGAGTTAATACTTCCAAAGTCATTCCTAGAAGCAAGCATTTCCCAATATCAAAATCAGAGAAGACCCAGCCAAAAAGAAAAACTACAGGCCAATCTCTTTAATAAGCATAGAGGTAGAAATCCTCAATAAAATACTGACAAGCAGAATGGAGCAAGTCATCAAAAAGATTATGCACTAAGACCAAGTAGGTTTCATCCCAGGGATGGTTCAACACACACAGGTTGATAAATATAAGATGCCACATTAACAGAACCACAAAAGCCACAGATCATCCCAAAAGATGAAAAAAGAAATTTGACAAAGTTCAACACCCATTCATGATTTAAAAAAAAAAACCTGCAGAAAATTGGAATAAATGGTCTTTATCTCAGTCTGATAAAAACCATATGACAAGCCAATAGCCAACATCACATAAAGTGGTTAAAAACTGAAAGCTTTCACTCTAAAATCATGAACAAGACAAGGTTGGCCACTCTTATTCAATGTAATTCTGGAAGCAATCAGACACGAAACAAATAAATGGAATAAGGATAGGAAAGCAATAAGTTAAATTGTCACTTGCAGATGGCATGCTACTCTTCACAGAAAATCCAAAAAGCTCAACCAAAAGATTCTTATTTTTTTTTTATTTTTTTGCTTTTGAGACAGGGTCTCATTTTGCAGATCAGGCTGGCCCTGAGCTCACTATGGTGCCCAGGCAAGCCGCCACGAACTCAGCAATCCTCCTGTCTCTGCCTCCCAAGTGCTGGGATGACAGGCGTGAGCCACCATGTCTGGCATTGTGGTATGCGGTGTTGATTGTTGGTGGGCGTGTCTCCACGCCCAGCATTGTATGTGGTTACCGGGGATTGAACTCAGGACCTTGCGCTTGCGAGGCAGGCACCGGAACCACTGAGCTAACCCTCCGGCCCCCAAGATTCTTAGATTTAATAACCAAATTCAGTTGCATAACAGAATATAAAGTCAGCACTCAAAGATCACTAGCATCAGGGACCAGGCATGTAACTCAGTGGCACAGCACCTGCCTGGTAAGTGCAAAGCCCGAACTGATTCCTGGTACTCTCCCGAAAATAAAATAGCATTACGTGGGGCCAGAGATTTAGCTCAGTGGTTCTGGTGCCTGCCTAGCAAGCGCAAGGTCCTGGTATCATTGTATGTGGCTACTGGGAATTGAACTCAGGACAGTGCCAGGTGTGGTGGCTTATGCCTGTAATCCCAGCACTCGAGAGGCAGAGGCAGGAGGATTGCTGAGTTCAAGGCTTGCCTGGGCCACATAGTGAGCTCAAGGCCAGTCTGAACTACAAAGCAAGACCCTGTCTCAAAAAAAAAAATTAAAATAAAAATAGCATTACCTGTACATAAAAAATAAACTCACTTAGAAATTAGGGAAACAACACCTATCACAATAACATCAAGGAAAAGTAAAATACTCAGAAATCAATCTAAAAAAAGGAAGTAGAGGACCTTTACCTTGAAAACTGCAGTACTCTGAAAAAGGAAACTGAAGAAGATACCAGAAAATGGAAAGATATGCTTGTTCTTGGATAAGCAGACCCAATACAATGAAAATGACCATATTTCCAAAATTTTTAAAATGGAAGGAAAACAATAGAAACAAATTTTGTAAGTGGAGAGAGGAAGAGGGAAAAGAGGAGAATGGGAAAAAATTAAGATATATTATGTGCAGGTACAAATTCCCTAATTGTGATTGCTCATATGTTAAAAAATGTACTAATGGGGCCGGAGGATTAGCTCAGTGGTTCCAGCGCCTGCCTCGCAAGAGCAAGGTCCTGAGTTCGATCCCCGTAACCACATACAATGCTGGGCGTGGAGACTCACGCCCACCAGCAATCAATACCACAAACCACAGTGCCAGGCATGGTGGCTCACGCCTGTAATCGCAGCACTCGGGAGGCAGAGACAGGAGGATTGCTGAGTTCCAGGCTTGCCTGGACTACATAGTGAGCTCAGAGCCAGCCTGAACTACAAAGCGAGACCCTGTCTCAAAAAAAAAAAAAAAAAGTACTAATGGGCTGAGTATTTACCTCAGTGACACCATGCCTGCCTGGCAAGCTCAAAGTCCTGAGTTCAACTCCTACTACTGGAAAAAAAAAGTACTAATAAAAATTATTTTAAAAAAGTAAACGGGCCAGTCATGGTGGTTCACACCTGTAATCCCAGCACTCAGGAGGCAGAGGCAGGAGAACTGCTGAGTTCCAGGCTTGCCTGGGCTACACAGTGAGCTCAGGGCCAGCCTGAACTACAAAGCAAGACCCTGTCTCAAAAGAAGAAAGAACAAAAGTAAGCTGGTTTGGGCCAGAGATTTAGCTCAGTGGTTCCAGTGCCTGCCTAGCAAGCGCAAGGTCCCTGGTTCAATCCCCAGTAACCACATACAGCAATACTGGCATGGTGACTCATGCCTAATCAGTACCACATACCATAATGCTGGGCATGGTGGCTCACTCCTGTAATCCCAGCACTCGGGAGGCAGAGACAGGAGGATTGCGGAGTTTGAGGCTTGCCTGGGCTACTTAGTGATCTCAGGGCCAGCCTGAACTACAAGGCAAGACACTGTCTCAAAAAAAAAAAAAAAAAAAAAAGGAAGCTGGTTTGAGTTCTATAGGTTGACCTTAGTTTATAAATTATAAATTATTTTATAAATATATATTATATAAATTATAAATTAATTTATAAATAAATAGCCCTGGCTATTTTTTGGTATAGAAACAACTGTCCATGAGGCAATCCAATTTCAAATCTCAACTATCAGGTGCTATTCCTCTATTCTTAGCAAACAGTCTTCCTTTGTCATTGAATTCATTCTTCATCTTCATGAGACAAAAACCCAGGTTATATCATTGCAAGATGACTCCAAGACTGCTTTCTAAAAACAAATATAATAATTCATAGGTTTTCCTTATATAAAAACTATTTGTACTACTCAAACTAAGTACCACATCTTGATCACTATAGTTCATAAAAGGTCTTTTTGGAAATACTAGGGACAGAACTCAGGGCCTTCACATGGAGCTATATCCCCAGCTCTCCCTTTCTTTTCATTTTATTTTGAGACAGAGCCTTAATAAGTTGTTAAATTATCCAGCCTGGCTTTGAACTTGTGATTCCCCCTGCCTCAGTCTCACAGAGTGCTGGGTTTACAGGCTTTTTCCACCATGCCTCACTGTTGTTACTAAACCCTTGACTCACAAAGTGCTGAATCTAGGTGCTAAGTGACATTCTGGAAAACTAATAATCATGCTGCAAAGAATATGACCTTCATTTAATGTCTGAATGACTCTTTTATTGTAAAGTAATTACCAGGTTCAAATATCCATGGTATTAAAGAATATTTCCTCATGACAGGTTGTAAACTACCTTATAGGCGCCTTCCTAAAAAAAAAAAAAATACAGGGCCGGAGGGTTAGCTCAGTGGTTCCAGCGCCTGCCTCGCAAGTGCAAGGTCCTGAGTTCGATCCCCGGTAACCACATACAATGCTGGGCGTGGAGACTCACACCCACCAACAATCAATACCACATACCACAGTGCCCAGCGTGGTGGCTCACGCCTGTAATCCCAGCATTTGGGAGGCAGAGGCAGGAGGATTTCTGAGTTCCAGGCTTGCCTGGGCTACACAATGAGCTCAAGCCGGCCTGAACTACAAAGTGAGACCCTGTCTCAAAAAAAAAAAAAAAATACACAGAACTCATTCTTGACCCTGTCAACTAACTACCCACCCAAAAAGGGGATAAGAGGAACCAGACATTTCACAGTGCAGACCTAAGAGTCTGGCTGCCCATCCTCCCTTCACACGCCTTCAGCTGGAAGGTAAACCCGAAAGCCACGGCTACAAAGGCTCAGAACTGCTTTGTATTCACCCTCCCTTGCTAAACCGGGAGGACACACAAGTCAAACCCCGGGCAAAATCATCAGAATAAAGATTGCTGCCAAGACCAGTATTTCATGAGCATTCAGAGAGCAAACCCCAGGCACTTGGCTATAAACTCCTGAACTTTGATTTAAGTTTTTGTAGTGGCTGTGCCAGCGCTCAGTAACTTATCAGCTGTTGTGATCACTGTTGCTATCTAGGACATCTGGGACTAGGAATGTAGCTTAGGGGCCACTGAGTCTGCCTGGCAAGCACAAGGTCCTGAGTTCTGTCCCAGGTACCACATATCACAGTGCGGGGCATGGTAGCTCACGCCCATAATCCCAGCACTCAGGAGGCAGAGGCAGGAGGATTGCTCTGAGTTCAGCCTGAACTACAAAGTGAGACCCCCATCTCAAAAAAAGAAAAAAATAATAAATAAACATCTGTTGCATCTGACCCAGAAAAATAACAATTTGAATTTTTAAAATTCTCCTTTGTACCTGCATTCAACATTCAATTTGCTGGATTTTCTTGTTTGTTTTTCAAAGCCTTTTACCAGTAAAACTTAAAAGTTTATTTCACATACTAAAATAGACATAAGAAAATCGTGTGTGTGTGTGTGTGTGTGTGTGTGTGTCCATGTCCCCTCATCATGTAATCCTGTGAAAAAGACACAGCATTAAGAAATAACCTTCCTCTTATTTTTAAGGCAGTTAAGTTAGTGGAAGTTGTTTGCACTCCTTGTGGGGCGTGATTTCCATGTTCCTAAAGGGAAGGGCTGGGGTTCTGACAGTCACTCTCCTGGGGACCTCTGTGTCCTGGAGTTACTGGGCACCCAGGGGAAGAGCTGGGGCATGTGACCAGGACCAGCAAATGTCTGGTCATTTGGGGTTTGGGACACCCTTGGCTCACCCGCTCTACGTAGCAGGTGGAGCGGCAGACTTAATCTCAGCAGACCGTAGCCCCACAGGGAGCAGTTTCTTAATAAGACGGAGGGAATCAGCTCCAGGTGCGCGGAAGACACTGCTTTGACAGACACGGTTGGGGCCTCCCATAGGCCTGCACAGGAGGTCACACCCAACTACCCTTCAGTGCTGATCTCACAGTGCAGAGGAAGGCTTCAGAGTGGACGCAGATGGCTGGAAGCAAAGAAAGAGGACGGACGCTGGAGAGTGCATTTGAGTGCAAAGTAGGAAGCTTCTTAGCAAAAAATAAAATCCCAACATGAGGGGCTGAGCTCCCCGTAGAAGGCTGTATCGCAGTGTAACTATGACATGTTCCCACATATTTGTGTGTTTGGAACTTGACCTCCCATGAACCAATGCTGGGGTTTGTGGGAAACAGGGAAAGGGTATGTAACTAGAACCTTTGCATTTAATTCTAGTCTCCTGTGAGTCCAATGGCACATAGGGAAACAATTAGGCAGAAATGAGGCTTAGAGAAGAACCTGATCCATGCTACTCTGGGTAGCCAAGACCCCAGACCTGAGCTTGCCACACTTTTTATTGCCCCAGTCCCAAGATTTGCCACATCTTTCATTCCATACATTCCAAAAGACCCAACAGGGCAGAGCACACACCAGCAATAGTCCTTCAGAAGTTATGTAATGAAGATTCCCACCAGGCAAGTCAGATACGGGCAATAGTCGCTGAGGAATTATGTAGATACTGGTGTAGTTCCGCCCTGGAGCACCACCAGAGTCCCAGTTGCTGCCAGAGGTGAAGATAATAGTTAAGTCTCCAAGTCCGTCTGCGGGTAGGAAAGCTGGCCCAGTCATATCCTGACTGTACATCTCCCACATAGAATTGTTCCCGACAGGTTGGGGTTGCCAAGGTGATTGGTTGGGGGATTGGTCCACTAGCAAGTTGGTCCATAGTGGGTAGGCAGCAGGGCCTGGAGGTGGGCACTGGGGATGAGCTGGAAAGGTAGATTCCTGTCCCTGGCCCTTTCTTTTCTGTCTTCTTCCTGGCTGCCTGGGTTGAGCAGCTTTCATCTGCCAGGACCTTTGCTATGGACTGAATCATTTAATGAAACTGAACTAAATTAAGCTTTTCCTCTTTCATTTTACAAGTGTCAGGTATTCTGTCCCAGTGACAGAAAGGTGGCTACTAAAGGATTCTACCACTTCTTCCTCCTCCAAAGATCAAGGCTAACAGACCCTGTCCATTGTGACAAATAAAATAAGCCAGGATCACAAGGTTCTTTTTAGAAATTTCAGTCCACTTGTCCTCAGGCTGCCAGGGATTGGATAAGAAAATCTACCTGCTCCAGATTTTAGTATGGACTCTATTTGCACAGGCATGAGCAGAGGCCCACAAACCTTGGTGAAAGTGAACCATCTGAGCATGTTCTCAGGCGAGGCAGTTCACCATCCGAGCTGGTGACCACGGTGCACTGCATGGGCAGCTTAGAGTGTGCCTCTCTGGAAAGGCTTCCCTGGAGGATGAGGAATCTGTAACCACATCTCAGTTCCATTACCACAAAAGTCATGTCATACTGGGCATGTCTTCACCTACCTCCCCAACTTTTTCAGAACTAAAGTGGGAAACTGAAAATGTGCCAGGGTAAACATGCACCTGTGTCCTGGTCACTTCTCTCCTGGAGATAGTTACCCTCCCTTCCATAATAAGCATTTGCCCACACAATGCCGCCAGCAGCTTTACTTGTAAGTGCTCAAATGCTTATCAGTTAATACAAGATGAGCCAAGGGCAGCACCTCTATACAATAGAATGGAGCTCATCAGTAAAAAGACACACACACATACAGCAACATGTATGAATCACAAAATAATTATGCTGAGTATAAAGAGCCACATCAAAAAATAGTACTTATTGAATGATCCCATTTATAAAAATTCTCAAAAAATGACACCTCATCTATGGCACCAGAAATCTGATAGATCAGTAGTGACCTGGAGGCCATAGGTGGAAAGAGCAAGAGGAGGGATGGGTAATAGGGGACACAGAAAATCCTTGAGGTGATGTTCCTTTGCCTGATGGTGAGTAGGGTTCACATGGCAGATATTTGCCAATACCCACCCTACCACACGCCTTGAGCAGGAACACCCAGTTATACCTCAGTAAAGCAGAAAAGTAGGCACCTCAAGTATATGAGGTACCCAGCCGAGGACATAGCTCGTGGCGGTACACCTGCCTGGCAAGCACAAGGTCCTGAGTTCAATCCCTGGTACTAAAA